>JACEGR010000413.1:0-271903 GCA_014170235.1 Listronotus bonariensis
CAGTAGGGAGAGATGAGGGATTGAGGGGCCACCACCACCGGTGGAGCTTATTATGCTAATATCTCTGACGTCATTTAAAATTTAGGAATCTTGCGCAACGCGTTATTTAGGGCGTGGTCCCTACTATCTGTCAAACCATAAATGTCATCTGTCACCTGTCAAATGTCACCTGTCACCTGTCATATGTCAAAAATCACGTGGTTTAGAAAATGGCCGCCATACGTAGGATACTTGCGCTATGGTCATAAATTGATTTGCGCAAACGCGAAAATTTTAGGTAGTACCGTTCGGGCGCTATCGACTAAAATCGCTATTTAACCTTGATGATGAGTCATCGGGACATGGTTTAAATTTTTTAAATGTAGTATTACGTCATACCTATAGAATAGCGAAAACTGCATGACGCCATCTTTAACCATAAAGGCGTTACAGCTGTTTAAAATATGGCGAGAGATAGCACCTAGCGATTAGAACGGTAACCCTATATAGTAAATCAGTCATTGTAGACTTATTATTAAGCAGTGATTGCATAAAGAATTTATTTTTAAATAAAAAAAACATTGTTGCCATATTGCTAAATAATTCTTAGAATAATACGTTATAAAATAGGATATTTAATTATAAACTCAACATGTATTTTGGTACGTGTTCGTAATTTATCTCCTAAAAATAAAATATAATCATTTAAATTTAACGTCTGGTGTAACAACTCACTTGGTTTTTCATATGCTGTTGCGTTTATATACGTTTTAACAGGTGTATCGATATTAACATATTCAATAATTCCACTTGTAATGGGAAACCTGTAGTAATCAAATTTTGTTCCATTTATAAAAAGATGTTTTGACAAACCCTTTTCGCAAACCAACATAATATTCATGTAGCCATACAAGTTGTTTTCGGGCTTATCCTTTACACCATCTTCTGTTTTAAGCTTTTTTGCTAAATGATATGGATGAGTTAAATTACGTCCGAATTTGTCGAGAGTCATCTTGAAAATGATGTTATGTTACTAAATCAACTCTTTTTATTCAATAATATCGGCTTCCTTTAACTCTTCAATAATACTCATAATCTCATTTTGGTGGTTATTATTACCCACTTGCTTGCTAGCCATTAACAATCTTAATCTATCCACAAGCTCATTTGGATCATCCCAGTAAATATAATCAGTTTTATTATTGTTAAATATTTTATGTTTAGTATCAATTGGTAAACCATAGCCTTGAGTATTTTGTGCTCTTGTAATTCGCAACTGTTTATCGCGTTCTTTTTGTTTTCTTATTCGCTCCTCTTTTATACGTTCGAGTAATGGTTTAATTGTTAACATGTACTTGACACCTCTGTTGCCAGCATGCTGTTCGTTTTCATCAAAATTTCTCTTACTAGCATTCGTTAGCAAAACCAATTTTGCAAATGCTCGCTCGTCTAGTGCTGTAAATTTGTTTTTTAACGGATTGGTCTTGAATATAAGTTCATATAGACCAGGAGTTCCAATAAATTTTTCCCCTTTAACATAAATATCTGGGCCGTTAAATTCAAGTCGAGAATCACCGAAAGTTAAATGATCAGTAGTCATATCATGTTTTAAATAGTTTCGATCGTACTCGTTTTCCGTATCTTTTATAAAACCTTCCACATATCCTCTAGGTAGCGGATCATACTGATCTAGATATTCTCGAAAGGATTCTTCCGGAATACTATCAATCTGAACAGGATTAAATTGTGGGTCGACTCTAAAGTCATCATCAACAAAGTAACTTTCTTCAGGTTGGTGCTCATAGATAGTTCTGTTTAAATCAGTTTCCTCTGTTTCGCCTTCTTCCATCATTTGATCATCTTCAGACGGCTCATAATCCATATATTCTTTTTCTTGTTCAACTATATCGTCTTGTTTTTTAACGGGACTGGCAAAGTTAAGAGGAGTTCGTGCTTTCTTTATTACTGTATGGGTAAAATTTTCGCTTTGACGTCTTTTAAGGACTTTGGTATAAATGGTTTGTTTACCAGATTGGGTGTTTTGTATTGATTTGGATATTATTTTTTGCCAAAGGTTTATACAGGGTGTCCATTTAAAAACTTTCCACTCAAGTTATCTTCGAAAATGAGACAGATTTGAGAAAATCGCCGAAACACGTCAAGATATTTATTGAGGGGGAACGTTTTTACAAAGAATGGACGGCGCCCCGTTAACCCTTAACCACCAGGGCCACCACCCCAAAATTCTTAAATGAGAAGGTGGGTCGAGTGATGCATTATTTTAAAGCTCCTGACGAGTACTTTATAACCCTAGAATATGAAGTCAACATCTTCACCTATAACAAAATGGCGGTACTTTAAAATTACCTAAATACCTGATTTGGATGGCCATATTTCCGAAACTAATAAAGTTAGATGTACCTAATGTGGTGTTTTCTTAAAGCTCTTTTAAAGGTCTTTTAATGGTAAAATAATATACAGGGTTCTTAAATAAAAAAATATGTACTTTTTCTTCTACCCTGTATATTACTACCAGTATCACCATTAAAAAGACCTTTAAAAGAGCTTTAAGAAAACACCACATTAGGTACATCTAACTTTATTAGTTTCGGAAATATGGCCATCCAAATCAGGTATTTAGGTAATTTTTAAAGTACCGCCATTTTGTAATAGGTGAAGATATTGACTTCATATTCTAGGGTTATAAAGTACTCGTCAGGAGCTTTAAAATGATGTATCACTTGACCCCCATTCCCATTTAATATTCTATGGTGACATCTACCCCTCCTAGGGGGTTGAAACAAGAAGGCTAAAAATATTCATTTTAAGTGTCCCCCTTACAAATAAAATTGACGGGTCTTTCCGATTTGTCATATTTTTAACTCCAAGAAAGATATTAAGGGTGGGAAGTTTTCAAATTGACACCCGGTATGTATTTTCCAATATAACAGCATTCTCATAACGACCAGCTTTTATTGAATCATATAATTTTTTTACACTACGCGAATGTTTATCAAGGAGTTGAAGAATGTTTGGATCTTCATGCAAACTCCGCTTATCTTCTGAGCGCTGATCATCATTCGTGTCAAACTCTAGCTCGCCATTCTCACGTTGCTGCTTCTTTAAATCCTGGTATTTTTTTCGAATACTATCGGTAGCTTCATTTATTTTACGCCTCACATCCTTGTCCAACTTGTTCAAATCCATGGTTAAGATATATTTTTAATAATTAGCTTAAGCGATAACGGTCTTTATTTTCAAATACAGCACTGTTTTTCTAAAATACGGCACTGTTTTTCTAAAATACAGCACTGTTTTTCTAAAATACAGCACTGTTTTTCTAAAATACAGCACTGTTTTTCTAAATACGGCACTGTTTTTCTAAAATACAGCACTGTTTTTCTAAAATACAGCACTGTTTTTCTAAAATACAGCACTGTTTTTCTAAAATACAGCACTGTTTTTCTAAAATACAGCACTGTTTTTCTAAAATACAGCACTGTTTTTCTAAAATACAGCACTGTTTTTCTAAAATACAGCACTGTTTTTCTAAAATACAGCACTGTTTTTCTAAAATACGGCACTGTTTTTCTAAAATACGGCACTGTTTTTCTAAAATACGGCACTGTTTTTCTAAATACGGCACTGTTTTTCTTAAATACGGTACTGTTTTTCTTAAATACGGTATTATTGTTAATAATCTTTATGTAGCTCTAGACACGTGTTGACTCAATGACGGGTGGGAACTAAATGATGGCAGTTATAGTATAGCGTAACATATATAAATATACTTAACATTCTGATTCAATCCTTAGTATTGCCAAAGACTTTGTGCTGTACGGTCATGCAGAAGTTTAAGAAAAAATCAATTAAGAAAAAACTGCTCGGAGAGGCAAGGGGATTCCCTTCGCGACCGCGTTTCAAAGAGCGAGGGAGGCATTGTACGCGGAAAAACCGCAAGATCTTTTTTCTGCTGCTGAAGTAGCTCTGAAAGCATTCAATGGGGTGGAAAAAGAAAAACCTGCAGATGTAGTACCTTTACCTGTAGTCGGCGGATTTCTACCATTTTTAATACCACTTTTTGCCGGCTTAAGTGCCGTAGGAGCACTTAGCGGCGGAATATCAGGGATCGTAAAAGCTGTTAAAGATTCTAAGGCGGCGCAAGAAAGATTAGAAGAAGAAAAGAGACACAACAAAACAATGGAATCTATTGCGATTAGCAAAACTGGTAGCGGTTTATATTTAGGACCATACAAAAACGGTTTGGGACTCTATTTAAAACCCTATAAATACAGATGACTCAAGAAATAAATTTAGTCTTACTTCAACCGTCATGCATACCTTTAGCTTGAGTGGTAATAGTTCCATCTTAGAAGCAACCTATAACCCGCCCATCTACTTGAGAGATGACACTAGTGAATACGAGCTTGGTTTAGTCAGTTTAGAAACGTTTAACGCCATACCCAACATTGATAATAGTAATAACAAATTTTATGTGGGTAATATTACTCTAGAAATCCCGATTGGATCATATGAAATAAGTGCAATAAATGATTATCTACAAGAGGCCATACAGGAAAAAATAAAACCATCAATAATTTTAATTGTACCAGTAGTGTATCGCCTTACTTGGGGGTGGGAATTTTTGGGGACCGTGGGAAAATTCTGATGAGGGGCGTGGCGCGTGGCGCGTGTGGCGCGTGCCGACCGTGGGTGTGGCGCGTGCCGACCGTGGGAAAATTGTGATTTACAGGAATCTTGTGCGACACCTATTTTAGGGTACTGCGCATGCGTGTCATATTTAGGAATCTTGTGTGACGCAATATTTAGGGTGTGGTCAATACCTGTCATCTGTCAAATGTCATCTGTCACCTGTCACTTGTCAACTTCTCTGACGTCATTTAAAATTTAGGAATCTTGTGCTACATCATATTTACCATCCAACTGCTGCTGCCTTGCGCATTCACCATTGGACTTCGCGCTGGGGAAATAATTACGTCCCATAATAAATTTAAAAAAGTCCAAACGCAGATGCCAGGACTCGAACCGTGGACCTTTGGATCAGTTGTTCATCGCCATAACCATGTCGCCATCGAAGCAATTGAAATAAAACTGGTAAACAATGTGAAGTAGGGGGTGGTGGTATATTTAATCAGCAGTTAGCTTATACGTTTATGCGTCTAATTGTCAACATAACCTCAAATTTTACTAGCAGACACGTGTTTATTATTAGAAATATGGGACTTGGGTTAAAAATATGTCAGATAATAATATTCGTTAAAATATACGAAATCAAATATCGACAAAATGGTGAAGGTGAAGTAATTAAAGTAATAAAAATATAGGAGGTAAAACTTAGGTTAAAAATACACCACACAGACACTTTTAAACTGTATAAAGCCGGTTCTCAGCTAAAAGCTTATAACCTAGAAATAAGGCGTTGATTGAAATGACATAACCTAAATTTATACGGATAAGCCTTTGGCCCCACGCCTAGGGCTCCGGGCCCCTCGTTTAAGCCAGGGGCCCCACGATCGTAAGCTAGCTTCATACGTCATATACCTTAGTCAACATAGCCTCAAACTTATCTTAGCGTCTTACGCATGACATAACCTAGAAATAGGGTATATTAACACTAATTTTTAAATAAATGTGTTATTTGAAAGTAAATAGGGCCTTAACAGTTTTTAACGTATATTTCGGTTTCTAGTAGATCGATTTTAGTTGTTCTTTTTGCTAACAATTTAATTTTTATAAATCTACAATATATTAATACTAAAATTTTTAAATAATTATGTTATTTGAGTGTAAATAGGGCCTTAACAGTTTTTAACGTATATTTTGGTTTCTAGTAGACCGATTTTAGTTGTTCTTTTTGCTAATAATTTAATTTTTATAAATCTACAAATATTAATACTAAAATTTTTAATAATTATGTTATTTGAGTATAAATAGGGCCTTAACAGTTTTTAACGTATATCTTGGCTTCTAGTGGTTTGATTTTAGTCATTCTTTTTTTAAACAATTATTTTAAATAAATATATTAACACTAATTTTTTAAATAAATATGTTATTTAAGGGTGAAAAATTATTAGGGCCTTAACAGTTTTTAACGTATATTAGAAATACAGGGCTGTTTTTGGAAATACAGGTCTGTTTTTAGAAATACAGGGCTGTTTTTGAAAATACAGGGCTGTTTTTAGAAATACAGGGCTGTTTTTGGAAATACAGGGCTGTTTTTGGAAATACAGGGCTGTTTTTGGAAATACAGGACTGTTTTTGGAAATACAGGGCTGTTTTTAACGCATGCGTAAGACCGTCAATAGGAGTGTAAACATGGTGGATTATGAAGATATACGCCGAGCGCCACGTGCAGAGGTTGCGCTCCACGCCTTATGACATAACCTTAAACTTATATAGTTCATTCGCATGCGCGAAAAATGACGTCAACATAACCTAGAAATTCGGACACTGTTATGATTGAAACATAACCTAAAATTTATACGGATAAGCCCTCGCCCCGCGTCTAACAATTAGGGCTCTGGGCCCTGCGATAACGCCCCCCGCCTAAGCCCTGGGGCCCCACTCGTATTACAGTATAGTTATTTAAAAGACGGCAAATAACAGTGTTCTTATTTAAAAAGCAGTAATTTTGCCGTCTTTTAAATAATTATACTGTAATAAACTGTTTATTAATAAAATAACAGCGATATAATTTAAAAGACGGCAAATAACAGTGATTTTATTTAAAAATCAGTAATTTTGCCGTCTTTTAAATAATTTTACTGTAATAAACTGTTTATTAATGAAATAACAGCGATATAATTTAAAAGACGGCAAATAACAGTGATTCTTATTTAAAAAGCAGTAATTTTGCCGTCTTTAAATAATTATACTGTAATAAACTGTTTATTAATGAAATAACAGCGATATAATTTAAAAGACGGCAAATAACAGTGATTTTATTTAAAAAGCAGTAATTTTGCCGTCTTTTAAATAATTATACTGTAATAAACTGTTTATTAATGAAATAACAGCGATATAATTTAAAAGACGGCAAATAACAGTGATTCTTATTTAAAAAGCAGTAATTTGCCGTGATACAAGGAGATATATAGGTATATTATACAGGGCCGCCAGCGGTGCTAATATTATCACAAGTAGATATGCAAATTATATACGAGGCTGTCAACGACACTAATATTACCAAGTATACCTATCGAATAGCGAAAACCGCATGGTATATTAACCCATCAAGAGTAGGTTTCTTGTTTTGACAGGTTTCAGGTTGATTGATACAGTACGAACCAAGGAGGCAAAGTATGATGTGATTTAAAAACACACAACCACACCACACCTCTCGGGGACTGACCAAGTCTCTCTGGACTTATCTAATATATGTATCTACAATTATGACGCCTGCGCAAAAGTCTAAACATGAACAGGTAATTAAATATGAACAGCAAAATAAACAGCTGAACAGCCCTGTAGTTTCAAAATACAGCCCTGTATTTTCCAAATACGGCACCGTTTTTCTAAAATACAGTGCCGTATTTTAAAAAACGGTGCCGTATTTTAAAAAACGGTGCCGTATTTTAAAAACGGTGCCGTTTTTCTAAAATACGGTGCCGTTTTGTGGGGCCCCAGGGCTTAGGCGGGGGCGTTATCGCAGGGCCCGGAGCCCTAATTGTTAGACGCGGGGCGAGGGCTTATCCGTATAAATTTTAGGTTATGTTTCAATCATAACAGTGTCCGAATTTCTAGGTTATGTTGACGTCATTTTTCGCGCATGCGAATGAACTATATAAGTTTAAGGTTATGTCATAAGGCGTGGAGCGCAACCTCTGCACGTGGCGCTCGGCGTATATCTTCATAATCCACCATGTTTACACTCCTATTGACGGTCTTACGCATGCGTTAAAAACAGCCCTGTATTTCCAAAAACAGTCCTGCATTTCCAAAAACAGCCCTGTATTTCCAAAAACAGCCCTGTATTTCCAAAAACAGCCCTGTATTTCTAAAAACAGCCCTGTATTTTCAAAAACAGCCCTGTATTTCTAATATGCTAATATTATCACAAGTAGATATGCAAATTATATACGAGGCTGTCAACGACACTAATATTACCAAGTATACCTATCGAATAGCGAAAACCGCATGGTATATTAACCCATCAAGAGTAGGTTTCTTGTTTTGACAGGTTTCAGGTTGATTGATACAGTACGAACCAAGGAGGCAAAGTATGATGTGATTTAAAAACACACAACCACACCACACCTCTCGGGGACTGACCAAGTCTCTCTGGACTTATCTAATATATGTATCTACAATTATGACGCCTGCGCAAAAGTCTAAACATGAACAGGTAATTAAATATGAACAGCAAAATAAACAGCTGAACAGCCCTGTAGTTTCAAAATACAGCCCTGTATTTTCCAAATACGGCACCGTTTTTCTAAAATACAGTGCCGTATTTTAAAAACGGTGCCGTATTTTAAAAAACGGTGCCGTATTTTAAAAAACGGTGCCGTATTTTAAAAAACGGTGCCGTATTTTAAAAAACGGTGCCGTATTTTAAAAAACGGTGCCGTTTTTCTAAAATACGGTGCCGTTTTGTGGGGCCCCAGGGCTTAGGCGGGGGGCGTTATCGCAGGGCCCGGAGCCCTAATTGTTAGACGCGGGGCGAGGGCTTATCCGTATAAATTTTAGGTTATGTTTCAATCATAACAGTGTCCGAATTTCTAGGTTATGTTGACGTCATTTTTCGCGCATGCGAATGAACTATATAAGTTTAAGGTTATGTCATAAGGCGTGGAGCGCAACCTCTGCACGTGGCGCTCGGCGTATATCTTCATAATCCACCATGTTTACACTCCTATTGACGGTCTTACGCATGCGTTAAAAACAGCCCTGTATTTCCAAAAACAGTCCTGCATTTCCAAAAACAGCCCTGTATTTCCAAAAACAGCCCTGTATTTCCAAAAACAGCCCTGTATTTCTAAAAACAGCCCTGTATTTTCAAAAACAGCCCTGTATTTCTAAAAACAGCCCTGTATTTCTAAAAACAGACCTGTATTTCCAAAAACAGCCCTGTATTTCTAATATACGTTAAAAACTGTTAAGGCCCTAATAATTTTTCACCCTTAAATAACATATTTATTTATTTAAAAATTGAGTGTTAATATATTTATTTAAAATAATTGTTTAAAAAAGAATGACTAAAATCAAACCACTAGAAGCCAAGATATACGTTAAAAACTGTTAAGGCCCTATTTATACTCAAATAACATAATTATTAAAAATTTTAGTATTAATATTTGTAGATTTATAAAAATTAAATTATTAGCAAAAAGAACAACTAGAATCGGTCTACTAGAAACCAAAATATACGTTAAAAACTGTTAAGGCCCTATTTACACTCAAATAACATAATTATTTAAAAATTTTAGTATTAATATTGGTAGATTTATAAAAATTAAATTATTAGCAAAAAGAACAACTAAAATCGATCTACTAGAAACCGAAATATACGTTAAAAACTGTTAAGGCCCTATTTACTCTCAAATAACACATTTATTTAAAAATTAGTGTTAATATACCCTATTTCTAGGTTATGTCATGCGTAAGACGCTAAGATAAGTTTGAGGTTATGTTGACTAAGGTATATGACGTATGAAGCTAGCTTACGATCGTGGGGCCCCCTGGCTTAAACGAGGGGCCCGGAGCCCTAGGCGTGGGGCCAAAGGCTTATCCGTATAAATTTAGGTTATGTCATTTCAATCAACGCCTTATTTCTAGGTTATAAGCTTTTAGCTGAGAACCGGCTTTATACAGTTTAAAAGTGTCTGTGTGGTGTATTTTTAACCTAAGTTTTACCTCCTATATTTTTATTACTTTAATTACTTCACCTTCACCATTTTGTCGATATTTGATTTCGTATATTTTAACGAATATTATTATCTGACATATTTTTAACCCAAGTCCCATATTTCTAATAATAAACACGTGTCTGCTAGTAAAATTTGAGGTTATGTTGACAATTAGACGCATAAACGTATAAGCTAACTGCTGATTAAATATACCACCACCCCCTACTTCACATTGTTTACCAGTTTTATTTCAATTGCTTCGATGGCGACATGGTTATGGCGATGAACAACTGATCCAAAGGTCCACGGTTCGAGTCCTGGCATCTGCGTTTGGACTTTTTTAAATTTATTATGGGACGTAATTATTTCCCCAGCGCGAAGTCCAATGGTGAATGCGCAAGGCAGCAGCAGTTGGATGGTAAATATGATGTAGCACAAGATTCCTAAATTTTAAATGACGTCAGAGAAGTTGACAAGTGACAGGTGACAGATGACATTTGACAGATGACAGGTATTGACCACACCCTAAATATTGCGTCACACAAGATTCCTAAATATGACACGCATGCGCAGTACCCTAAAATAGGTGTCGCACAAGATTCCTGTAAATCACAATTTTCCCACGGTCGGCACGCGCCACACCCACGGTCGGCACGCGCCACACGCGCCACGCGCCACGCCCCTCATCAGAATTTTCCCACGGTCCCCAAAAAATTCCCACCCCCAAGTAAGGCGATACACTACTTGTACCCTAAACCTAAAGGGTAATGTTAATACGCTCAAGTGCGAGCTTGAATGTTCTCATACAGTTGACTTTACTAAGACAAATTCTATTGGAAAATTGTTGGGATTTCATAATATTTTGCTAAAGCCCAACGTTAAACATGTATCGCAAACACCTGTAAATATTCTGAAAATTAACGTGATTAAAATCGAGTGTAATATCGTTACTGGCGCATATCACAATAATATGCTTGTTCATACAATACATGAATTTTCGCCATCAGTACCAGCTGGTTTCAAAATTATAGAAATTCCTCAAAATGTGCTTTATATGCCTGTATCCACCAAAATTATCAGCAACATTAAATTAAAACTGGTTGATCAAGATGGTGAATTGGTTGACTTTAGAGGAGAAGTTATTACTATTAGATTACATTTGAGAAAGTCTTTATAAATAACTACTTTGTGATATGTGTGTCAGTATACTGCAGAACGTTGTGCAGAGCACACGTGTTATGGTTGTGAAATATAACGCCAAGAAAATTGTCAATTTTAACCAGCTTTGGAACACTAAAAGAGCTTAACAGAAGAAAATATAAGATTTCTTGCATCCATAGGGCTTCTTGTTAAGAACTCTGAAAATGAGCATTTTAAACGTGACAGATTCGCTAAACTTTGATAACTCTATTACAAAAATAGAAAGGCATAGCCATTTACCGTACTCCAGCTCTTTCAAAAATAATGATGAAATTCGAATACCGGTGCAACAAACTGATATATACACCCTACCTTGGGCAAGTCATATTTATTTGGAAGGACGACTTTTAAAAGGGTCTGATGGAAGAGTTTCAGACACTGCTAAACTTGTAAACAACTTTGTGGGACACCTCTTTGAAGAAATTCGTCTTGAAATTGGCGGAAAAGTTATTGATTCGACTAGATATCCTGGAATAGCAGCAACAATGAAAGGTTATGTCTCTTACAATGGTAATGAGTTAATTAAATATAAAAACGCTGGTTGGAGTATTGAAGATGATTTTACCTGGGACGGGATGGGCTCAAACGGAACTTTTAATGTTTGTGTTCCACTAAGGACATTACTAGGATTCGCTGAAGATTTTCAAAAGATACTTATAAATGTTAAGCATGAACTAATATTGTTAAGAAGTTCTTCCGATAAAAATGCCGTTATTAACACTACCGATGGAGAAAATGTACAAGTTATTATTGATAAAATTGTTTGGAGGCTACCACATATTACAGTATCCGATGCTGAACGACTAGAACTTTTACAGATTGTTGGAAGTGGAACTGAATTGGATATCGGTTTTAGAAGCTGGGAACTCACAGAACATCCTTCAATACCGATTGGAAAACACCTTACATGGACCATTAAAACTTCTGTGCAGGTGGAAAGACCAAGATGGATAATTTTAGGTTTTCAAACAGATCGAAAGAATAACTACAAGAACAATTGTAGCTTATTTGATCATTGTGATGTATCAAATGCAAAGCTTTATTTAAATTCTGAATTTTATCCATACGATAATTTAAATTTGAAAATTTCAAGAGATATAATAGCTACTCTCTATGAAATGTACTCAGAATTTCAAGAAAGCTACTACGAAAAAGAAAACGAACCACTTTTTACTCCGAAAAAATTTAAAAACAATGCACCCTTAATTGTAATTGATTGTTCAAGACAAAATGAAATCCTTAATTCTGGCATTATTGATGTAAGGTTAGAGATTGAAACAAAAGAAAACTTTTCTGCAAACACAAATGCTTACTGTTTAATTATTCATGACAAACTTGTAAAATATTCACCATTAACAGGGTCTGTGAGAAGAGTTTAAATAACCGTAATAATACATTATTCTAAGAATTATTTAGCAATATGGCAACAATGTATTTTGTAATTTAAAAATAATTGCTTTACTGTAAACACTGCTATTTATTTTATAAGGTATTATTCTAAGAATTATTTAGAAATATGGCAACCATGTATGTATTTTTTATTTTATAATAAATGCTTTACTACAAACACTGCTTTTTATTTAGTTACCACTGTTTTTTTTACCGTTTATTATCTAACCGCAGCTATGTTTGACCGACGGCTTAAGCGGAGGGCGCGGGGTGCCGGGGGCCGTAATTCTTAGAATTTTAGGCTTATCATGTGACAAGTTTGACCTTGAAATGTGTTTTATTACTTATTATTCAAAAATTATGGTTTAAATTAGCCGAGATTGTACGCGCTATGATTTTGCACCTGCGCTTAAGTCCCCGCGCTTAAGCCCAAGGTTTAGGCGCGGAGGACGCATGCATATCAGGTTTATCAAGTGACAAGCTTGGTCTTGAAATTGTTGCCGTTAGCAACTATTCTTTGTCCATGTTTCATTATTCTAAGTTTAATAATAAGGCTACAATGACTGATTTACTATATAGGGTTACCGTTCTAATCGCTAATTGCTATCTCTCGCCATATTTTAAACAGCTGTAACGCCTTTATGGTTAAAGATGGCGTCATGCGGTTTTCGCTATTCTATAGGTATGACGTAATACTATATTTAAAAAATTTTAACCATGTCCCGATGACTCATCATCAAGGTTAAATAGCGATTTTAGTTGATAGCGCCCGAACGGTACTACCTAAAATTTTCGCGTTTGCGCAAATCAATTTATGACCATAGCGCAAGTATCCTACGTATGGCGGCCATTTTCTAAACCACGTGATTTTTGACATATGACAGGTGACATTTGACAGGTGACAGATGACATTTATGGTTTGACAGATAGTAGGGACCACGCCCTTAATAACGCGTTGCGCAAGATTCCTAAATTTTAAATGACGTCAGAGATATTAGCATAATAAGCTCCACCGGTGGTGGTGGCCCCTCAATCCCTCATCTCTCCCTACTCAAACCCTCTAATCACAAACCTTGGTTCACTAAAACATGTGACAAAGCTAGAGTTTTAAAAGTTCAGGCTCACAAGAAGTTTCTACAGGATCCTAGTCCAGAAAACCGACAGGCTAGCATTGAAATAAAGGCCGAACTATTTGCTAAACAATTTGCTGCCAATTCAACTCTTCATCCACCTGTCAATCATCCAATTCCAACTATTCCCCCAGTTCCTCCCAAAATGCCCAATATTATTTTTAAGGTAAAACACACTAAGCGTATCCTTTCTTCTCTTAACACCAAGATATCGTCTGGGCTAGATGGAATACCAGCAATCGTTTTAAAAACATGTGCTCCTTAAAGAGAATTAGTTATGGCCGCGGTCCGAATTGTGCTCACAGCATGTATAGACTGCTAACGTGCGGTCCGATTTAAGTAAGCGAGTCAACGTCTGTTAGCAGTATTAATAATTCGGACCACTTATGAGTATGCTTACAAAGAATTTTGACGATAGTGACTATAAATAAATTTTATTTTGGACGGTTGAAATCGCGGACACAATACATCGATTCAAACAAATGGCGCCAAAAAACATCGATGCCGACGGTGCTAACGATCCGACCCGTAAGTAGGGTCCGCGCGTTTAGTAAAGAGGCCACCGACGTCATCATTTTCTGCGCAAAATCTCCTCTTATTTTCTCATCCCGAATTTAAAATGTATTTTTTTTAATCAAATCTTTAAAATGCCTACTTCCTAGGTCACGATACGAAGCCTTTGAAACCGCGATTAAAAGAGAGTTACAAAAAGATTTCGCGTAGATAATGATGACGTCGGTGGCCTCTTTACTAAACGCGCGGACGTTACTGTCAGCACTAGGGTGTGACGTCAGATATGACGTTATAGCTTCCACAACGCTAACGGTAAGCGTGAAAAGCACGAATCGGAACCCCTGTTGGTACGCTATGAGCGCTGTAAGCATAGTTCGGACCGCGGCCTATGAGTAAGGTCTTTATTTTTTGACATATCAATGACAACTTTAAATGTCAATGACACAATATATTGCACATTATTTTGAAGGTCAAGGCAAGGCGCGTACTGAAATGGTAAGCAAGTAACACATTTAACAGAAACAACTGAAATAGGCTTATCTGCGACCGGCTCATTTGCGACGGATCATTGAAAAGCAATATAACCAACCTTGAGGTGACCTATGGATTTAAATAAGAGTAAACCATAAGCATTGTTGCCAAGTTGTTTATAAACTCTTCCCACCCAGTTCTTTTCTTTTTTGTGAAATATTTTAAATAGTAAAAAAATTGTAGATACATTTATAATATTATTTATTTATTACATATAAAGGCCTACAAATTTACATAAATATAAAATACAAGTTTAAACGTATTGCAATATATGTTTTTGTGTATTCGTCTTGGGTTTAATTAAGGAATTAAAAAAAAGGCGTTGCTTACCAGAACTAATCATTCGTAAGTGTGTATTAGTCTATAAAATATAAGAATATACGTATTCCAATAATATTACACAAATGAAACTCGTACACTTGAATTATTTTAATTTTTTTTTGCATTTCCTAAATATTTATATTTTAGTTCTTATCTTTGTCTGGCTCATACTGCAATTAAAAACTTTTAGTTAAAAAAAAATATATATATTGTAATGAAATATTTTAAATAGTTCACCTACATTTTGGCAACAGTGTGTCTTAAATTTAATGTACTCTTGACCCACCAGGTGGAAAAATGGGGGCCGATTTTTATTATCGGTCGCAGATGAGTCGGTCGCATATAGGCCGACACCCTTTATACAAATCACCCCTTTCCATTTAATATTTCCCCCATATGGCGCCCAGCTGTCACATTGACATTTTAAGTTATTGTTGATATGTTTAAATAACCAACCAAACGTAACCAAAACGCTTCGCTACATGTAAAAATTATGAAACATAGGCATCATACTCAGAAAGGCAAAACATCCAAATCTGGAATCGCTAACCACGATTGGTTTAAAGAACATGCTATTAATTGGTCAGAAGCACGGGTTGTTTACAGGGAACCTTATTAAAAAGCACAAATTTTATAAAACAGTCTTCATCGAAAACAACTAAAATATTTTAAGTGAACTAAGTGTAGAGATACCCACTATTTGGAAACCATTCCTAAAGCGCACCAATGCTGGCATCCTTGGTAAACAACCTTACGCTTGATAATACCCAACTCCGTCACGGGTTAATGATTCACCATACTATATAAACTAAGTAGCTTTAGGAATTAGTATTAGTTTACACTTGAAAACGGACGGAAATAGGACTGCCCGAAACGTTGTGTGATTAGTTAAAATAAAGACAATGAAAGTGCGAAATTCTTTTAATATTACTTATCCTTGATACTTATGTTAAAAAATGGAGATCATGCTTATAGACTATCGGTACTAATTTTATTAAAATATATTGAATGGTTAAGATTTTAAAAGTGTGAACTTTAGGTCCTGACTGTACAAGCACTTTCAATAATAATGAATTTCTGTAACGTATACCATTTAAAGTTATATTATCGTAAAGATCAGTTTTTACAAAAAGGAATATTAATTACCACAGATAAATTCCCGAGAAGACACAGAGAAAACAATCAAAGTATCATTGCCGGATCAAGCTACTGCAACAGTTTACGTACGAGAATCAATGTCAGTAGAGGAGTTCCTAGCCAGTGCCTGTGCCAGAAAAAATTTAAATCCCTCTGAGCATTTTATTCGTGTCAAAAAGCGAAGAGAAATGGAAGATCATAATTATTTTGTTCCACACCGTAGTGACCTTATTGAAACATACGTAAGTACTTTCATTGGTAAATGATCCGTTGAAAGCCAAAGTGGTCTCCTATTTAACAAATCTTAGCTTTTAGTGTTTTATTCCTATACAATAATAATTTCTGTATATTTACCAAATGTATAAGATTCTTTATTTGCTGAATACCGGTATGGAAAACAAACCGTCGACCATAGCCAAATCATACACTGAATCCCTTTCACCAACTCGCTATGCACTCTCCTTAAATCCACCGCTGTAACGAGCCTGCATATTCAAACAGAACTAAATCAGGGGCTTCTGACTTACCCCGCTTACGTCTGCCGTCCGCCGTGTCGTACGGCGACGAGATCCCACCTCGATTATTCCCTATGCTTTTAATTCCCTATAGTCGGCCAGTAGGTTCCCACACCTGTATACCGGAATTTTATACCAAGTAAAAGCTAAGATTTATTAAATTTTGACTTGGACCACTCTGGTTTTTAACGGCTTTAATTTAAGTTTTTTTTTATATGTACAAGGTGTCCGACTATTGCAAAAATAATGTTTTTTTAATTAACTGCATGACAATAAAAAGTTTTATTTTACATTAAAAATTACAATATTAACAAAAGATTATAAAAAAAGGAATCTATCTTTACTGAAACCATTATTTTGTGAATAACGTATAGCTTTAAAGCTGTATTAAACCGAACCTGATATGTAAAAAATGCCATGCAGTCAATTTTTTAGAGATCAAAAAATTAAATATTTTTTAAATAACCATAACATATATTAGGTGTATGATTTGTGATGATGGGAAAAACTGGATTTAAAGGTGGTAAAAAATTAATATAGTGTTTCATATAAAATAATAAAGTTGTCCTTTACCGGAAAATCAGGCATTTTTTCTTTGTGTTAACGGAATGTCACAACTAAGTAACGACGATATGATAAAAACATTTAAAAACATCTTTTTTTTAAGTTATTTGCGATCAAAATAGGTAAAAATCTAGTCGAACACCCTGTATTACAAATCAAGAGTTTAGGCAAAATAATTAACGCATTGTCCGCTGTCTATTTAGTTACGTTATAAAGTATTTAAGTCATAAATTAGGGGTGTTTCTCTTAAAATTGGAAACATTTAAAAAATCTTTTAAGCAAGCCGTCTTAACCAGACACACACATATACATAACAAAGAAATAGTAACTGTGAGCTGTCTAAACCTATGCACCAGTTAGTTCTCTGGTTATTTTTATTTTATTCTTTTATAAACCGTTTTAACGGCCTATCTCCTAATTATACCGATTTCTACGATTTCTGTCAACATTTCCTGTTTAACTGTTTGTAAAACAAAGTATTATATTTTAAATAATTATTTGTCTTGTTTTTTTATGTACTAATAACACTATTTACATGATTTTTTTAATAATAAGCACCATAAAAATCTCTATTTTAATAGTAGTAATACACAAACGGTATTATATTTTAAAATTTCTTTTAACCCTTAATATGGCGTGCCAAGAATTTTACCATAATTGGTCGCGCGGTGTATTTAATAAACCAATAGGACGTAGAGTGTAATAAAAACACAAATTTTACTTTGTTATTTTGTCACATATTTTATATTGCTTTTGCGTTACTGCAGTTTCGACATACTATGTCATTTTCAAACGACTTTTTAAAAGTGAAAAGTCGTTTGAAAATGACATAGTATGTCGAAACTGCAGTAACGCAAAAGCAATATAAAATATGTGACAAAATAACAAAGTAAAATTTGTGTTTTTATTACACTCTACGTAAAAATGTATTGTCACAAAGTAACGGACTACTCAATAGATTCTCTAAACCAATAGGAGTTTTAAAGCTACTTTTTGCAAATATGTGCAACAAATAACGTGTTTAATTCTAAATATTCTTTTACTAAAAATGTTTAACCTGTAAATTAACAATTCTAGTTTATAAAGGCAAATCATTTCTTTTAAAATATAAACAAATAAAAATGATTTGGTATAAAACGTTGGTCAACTTTTTGGGAATTTTTACTGGTCTTTGGCCCTGGATGGCAAAGTTAAATATGTATTTGTATAAATTTTGAATAACTACATTAATTTTATATAAAAAAGTAAAAAAAGTAAAATACTGCGTCAGATAAAACTTACATTAATACTAGTCGCGCGGTGTATTTGAAGCACCGTTCACAAACAAATATCGATATTGTCACAACTAAACACTATTTTCAAATAAGACCGCCACAGCACATCAACGACATTCTAAAACTAGTGCTAAGATACATGAATTCGGAGTATAGCTGGGACCAGATTTAATTCATTCGGAAAGGGTTGCCGCAAAGTATCTAATATAAACAAACCCTGATCAAAAAATTATATTTCCTATTAGTTATACATTATTCAAAAATCGTAAATATCCTAAATACCATACATTTTTAGCAAAGGAATTGCTAAAGAAACTTATCCATAAAATTTTAAAATGTACCTTATTACAGGGTGTTGCATTAAAAAAAAAAATTTCATCCAAATGTAGCTTATATTAAATAATAGTTTTTAAACACTCTGTATAATTTCTGGCAAAAAACTTAAATTTAGATGATGGCACAGGTTCTATTTTATCAACGTAACATAATAGGCAAAGTTAACCGTAAATAAGATAGATTATTCCAATTTTTTTCTGTTACGAATTTTTTAAAAATCTTAAATGTCTCAAACCTTACACTTTTGGTATAGAAATCGCTATTGAAGCAGACCCTATTTTCATTTCTACAATCCAAAAATGGACTAATATACATATAGGGTGTCATATTTTCTTGCAGCACCCTGCATATTTCTTATTTAATAATAAGCTTTCTTGTCATAAAAAATATTTAAATATTTTTGTAGACAAAGCAAAACAATAAATTATATATACATATACAACTTGGACAGATACACACACAAATATATAATAGTAAAAAAGAAATACCTTTTATGGAAATGTATTC
The DNA here is from genome assembly GCA_014170235.1 of Listronotus bonariensis. Lineage (NCBI taxonomy): Eukaryota > Metazoa > Arthropoda > Insecta > Coleoptera > Curculionidae > Listronotus > Listronotus bonariensis. Next base: position 19,266 of record JACEGR010000413.1, read on the forward strand.
CCGAAAAATTCATTTAAATTGTAATACGCCCGTTTAAGTAAAATTGTTTAAACATATTTTTTAAATTTCTTTATGTTTTTAATATGTTTTATAAAATTTGATAAATGATTAAATATCTTTTTTGATTTATAAATTATAGCTTTTTAATCATACTTGAATGTGGTATAAGTAGATCAATGCAGGAGTTATTTCTATAATTATATAAAGAGTTTTTATGATAATTACACCAATATTTTTTATATATTAAACAAACAGTTTCCAATATAAAAATAGATGTCAGTGTCAATATCTTATATTTAATAAATAAAGGTTTGCAAGATTCCTTAGATTTAATTTTGCAAATAGTTCTTATGCAAAATAAAACTGCTTAATAGATTTTGACTAGAGTTTCCCTAGAAACAAATACCATATCTTATTATTGATTCAATTAATGCTAAATAGCTAGTTTTCAGTAGTGGAAAATCAAGTTTAGTAGAAATAATTCTAAGAGCATAACAACCTGAGCTAATTTTTTTACATACATTTTCAATATGTTCTGAAAAATTAATGTTTTTATTTACATAAATACCAAGAAATTTAGTAAATGAATGATTATTAATAATTTCATTATTTAAAGTGATATTATTAAGGTTACAACTAAATGTCAATATATTTGTTTTATTTATGTTAAAAGAATTAAAATATTTTTTTCGATATTTTTGTTTAAATCATTTAAATTTTTTTATGCCACAAAATTGTAGTATCATCTGCAAATATTGTAAATTCACCATTAATTTTAACTGAACCTAAATCATGTATATAACAAGAAAAAAAGTGGTCCCAATACAGAACCTTGTGGTACATCAGACGTAATACATTTAGCTCCCGATGTTTGTCCATTTAGTTAACAATTTGCCTTCTTTCAGATAAATATGATCTATTGAAATGAAATATTTATTTATTTATTTTTAGTTTTGCTTCCAAAGTATCCGTATATGACTGTAAAAAATATATTATACCATTTTTATATTTAAGTCCTAGGCGTTTGTAGTCCACCATTTCGTACATCTTTTTTATTTTTATTTCAGTTACATACACACGAAGTTGTCGAAGTATGTGCAAAAATATTATACCAAGTAGAATTATCTAGAAGTACTCTGGAACAGATGTGGGGATTTAGCGTTGAAGCGGAACTTGTAGAAAATGCTGATAGACAAGACGAACTTTGCTGTTACGTCAGTAGAGTAGAGGATAAAAGTGTGGCTATGCAAAACGGCAAGTATTATATTTACATTATTAGCATGTAATTTCCAAAAACATATTTATATTTTAATATATAATATATTACTGCCAGTAGTAGCTCGTAAAAAAGTTCTTGAGGGCACCGGTTTTTAATGTTCAATATCCCAGGTGTTTCCTAGAGGTGATTCCCGCAACAACATTGGCCGATCTATTCACGTGTATTCTATTAATTTAGGTTTTTGGAAAAAATTCTCCTTTTAAACACTGTATTTAAAAAAATAATCTAGAGAGCCATGTAAAGGCCTGCAGTGAAATTCTAAGTAAGAAAATATTTTTTTAACTTACCTTTTTGTAATGTAATTCAATTCTTCCATCACTTGTCGAAAAATCGTCAATGTTACGAATTAATTTTTTCTATTTTAAAAATTATAATGTTTTGTATTTAAATTTTTGTTTGAAGCTAGCAAAGCACCGCTTTTTTACTGAACTCCACTAGTGTCATGATTAAGCTAAAACAGTTAATTTGGAGTCAAGTAACCATGAAAAAGAGAATTATTCGTCTTTAATTTTTATGAGCCCTCCAGTCAGTAAAAGTTTGGCAAATGCTATTCTTGTTCATAACTCCTTTATTTTATTTAATGGACGAGACTAGTCAGCATATCGGGAAAGCGCATCTAATTTAAAATAATTTGATGCCACATAAGTACCCAAGACTCTTTCTTTAAAACATTAATAAATTATTGACGTTGTCGTAAAATTATTTAATTAAATACTTGTTGCAAAAGCATCTCCTGATATAGTATTAGCTTAAATTCAAACAGATATAATTATATCAAAATTGCACCAAAGTCAGTGACAGGATTTTTATTTATATTTTGCCACCCACTTTTAACAATACCCAACAAGGATAGAAGAAAACGTTCTGTTCAAAAGTTTCATACTTTTTCATCTTTTATCTTACGAGCACAAAAATAGAAACATATAAACATTAAAAACTCAAAAAAATAAATAGGTAAACATAAAAAATAGTTTTAGGTACAACCTCTATCCTCTATCTTAAAAATAATGAATTTCCTACATATGTTTAAATAAACCATTCAATAAATAGCATTTAATTTATTTTATTATTTCAAAGTAGATTTTTTTTGTTAATTTCAACAAAATTTGAAATAAATATAAATCGATATAAAATATTTTTCATTACAAACAAAAAATTCTAATACATTTTTAGGAATAATAAAAGGTGACGAGATAATGGTAATAAACGGTGCCATTGTGTCCGATTTGGATATGATGTACTTAGAGAGCGTGCTTCAGGAGGAACTATCTTTATGTATGATGATGCGCTCATCCAGAAAGGAACCACCCGACATAACCGGATTATTGAGGGCCACGGACGACATTATTGAAAGTTTAGTTTGTCCTCCTCCTCCCTCTGAACCACCGGTAATAAGTGAAGAAATGATTTCCGGTTTAATTGTTCCCGCTCCAGGTACGTACCATTAAAATTGTATTTACAATATAATCGACTATACCGGGTGTCTCCAAAAAGTGGGGAAAATACTAGCACAAATGTTTAATGCTAAAATATGACGATCTAACGGAACATTAGTCCAAAAGTGGTTGATTTTGGAGATAAAGGGTGTATTTTTATACACCCAATCCGATCAAGTCATTAAGGAGCCTTTATGCCCCAAGAATTTATATATATATAACTATAGTGAAACACTAAATTTACTAATTTTTTCTGTAAAAGAATGAAGAAAATTTTAACTAAAAAAATCAACTACCTACTACATTTTTTTTTCGTTGTTTTTATTTTGAAAAATATACTGTTTTGTTTTCTTTTTTTAATAATTTATAAAAAGTGGTTTATTGGGAAAAGTAGTACGAGTAAAAATTAAAAAATATTAAGTAACAATTATTTAGAAAAAAGGCAAAAGCTATTTGCCTATATGTAATAAAATCCCAAGAAATATAAAATAAAATAATCATAAATAAAAATTAAATCCTAAAAATATAAATATATGTATATAAAATATAAATAAAACATTCCTGCACTTGTTATACCACTTGTCCACTGAATCCTTAAATTTTCCAGTGTCATTTTTTAAATGAGATTACAATACTAATAATGCATTTGGTGTTATATTTCTACAACAAATAAAACGATTTGCCCGCTAGCTATGAATATTTATTTCAGATATTTTTTTTTCATTTGTTCTTATTCATTTTTAGGAGTACCTTAAAACCAAATATCTTTTTTCTTTTTGGTACAAATTAATTTTGATTGTCTGCATAATATTTATATTCTCCCTTTTAGGCAAAGATAGATACTCGGCAGAATCTGAAAATCAATCACCATTAACCGACTCCAACATGAAAGTTTCTTCAAGAACCAATTCTTTTGAAATAGAGAATTTATTAAAAAGTGCAGAGCAGGTAATCAACAAATTTATTTATATAAATTTACGAAAAAATACCATTAGAACAATCGCCTTAAAAGTTAGATTACCTCTGAGGGGAGCGGACCAAAAAAAAAATTGTCCGATTTTTTTATGATAAAATATTTTTTAAATCATGGAATGAATCATCACTGTAAATAGATACCTACAAAATAATATTCAAATTCTCAATATTCTCTTTTTTTAAGGTTACTGGATTTTGTCGATCACCGGTAGAAACTAGAAAACAACTTAGTCCGACAGGAAGTGTAGTCAGCAATAACTCTCAAGTTGTATCAACTCCATCGCGTCAACTTTCAGACACCGAAAAGCTCAGAAAAGTTGTTATGGAACTTGTGGAAACTGAGAGAACATACGTAAAAGTAAATAATACCATAAATTTTAGTTTTGTTAATATTGTATTTTTATTAAATGACTTCAGAGCTGAAGTAGAAGTTTTTGGAAATGCCAGTACTGGACATCAATGTCTTTTTTGTAACAAATAGGCGTATTCTTCGTCCTAACAGAAAGTAAAATATGGTTAAAAAATAGTTAATAAAGCTGTTTACTAAAGCTTGGAATTTTAAATTTTATCATACTCTGCTAAGATTTTTATCCCCGTTACGCAATGAGGGCATTTAGAAGTACTTATATATCTGCTACCGCTGGGTTTTACAAGTGCCAAAATTGTCAAAATAAAGTCATTATATAGATTTAATTTGACAATTTTGTCATAAATTAGGTGGGGCATTTACCTAATCTTACCGTGGGGGAGGAAAAGTCTGTGCAAATATTATTATACATTTTTCTTCCGCTAGAAACAGGAAGAAGTTGAGGAGATTTGAACAGGTCCCGCCAGGAAAAATATGTAATGCAGTGTCACTCTTTGAGTCAAGGGCTTATTTTTTTTGCTTTTTAAAATTATTTCGACGACTAAACCAATTTCTGTTTAAGTAATGGTACCTTTTTATATTTCCATTTATTTGGGAGCGTATTGTATTGCAATGCACTTAGTAACTTTTAAAAATCTGACGTGAGATTGGGGAAGGGGTGGAAGCAAATCACAAAATCTTACCAGGGGTGACGAGAAGTCCCAACATTAAAAAAAAATAATGGCTCACGTTATTTATGAACGTTTTCATACTTTATAAATAATTTTAATAATAATGATAAAATTATTTAATATATATTTTAGTATTTTTTTAAAGAAAATATCGCCCATGGTAAGAATTAAATTTCGATAATTACGTATTATGTACTTTTCAGCATTTAAATAGTTTATTGGAAAATTATTTGGAACCACTTAAAAAAGAAACTTTTTATCTAATGCTGAAATAAATGCTCTTTTGGAAATATACAAGAAATAGTTGCTTTCCAAAGGCAGTTTTTGCAGAATTTGGAAGAAGCTATTGAACTTGAGCCTGATTTTTATAAATTTGAACACCCCAGTCAGTTTAAGGTAAGTTGTAAATTATAATTTTAAGATATTTTGTTTTTTTACATGGGCAGAATATTAACACTTATACTTATCAATAAAATGATTTATACTTTAATATTTGAAAATACATTCCCTGTAAAGAAATATTTAAAAATTTAATATATAATTAAACGCTAGCATTTAATTGCTTCTTAATTTTAGTTTTTTTTATGTTTTTAGCTAAGGCTACATAATAACATACCTTTAATGGACCATTTTTTAATAAGTAATTCTTCAAAAAATATTTGTTTCTCAATTTTTTTTAAACATGGAGCTCAAAAACTTTAAAAATTAATAGAAAACAACCTCTTTTTTATTTATAAGTAATATTGCTATAACACAAATTTCCTAAAACTATTTTAACTTAAAGCTTTTATTTTTAATATTTCTTCCTCATGTATTCACATTTTTATCATTAAAGCAATAGTCCCTAAATAAATTCGATGCCGCATAGTAAGTAATAGATAACCACTTTTAACCACTTTCTGTATACCACAGTTAATTTTTTTTATAAATAAAATTATTATTTTTAAGTTGTGTTTTTATTCTTAAAAGTCATAATTATCAAAATAAATATTTTAGAGAGCGAAGTTTTTATTATATTGCCTTTCATAAAATATTACCTAAACTTTTCGGTGTACTTGAGTTACTAGTCGTACGCAGATAAAACAGATTAAGATTGTTGAATTCTCAGGCTGACATAGTTAAGTTGCTAGACGGGTGGGATGATTGAGTTCCTAGAATTTACCTTATTACTGACAGCTAAAAACCCAACATCATAAATTTAATCAAGCATCCTTCATTCGATCAATATATTATTATTATAACATAAACGATGGTTTTTGGTGTTTTGTTATTTGACCTTAAACCTAAGACTAATCCAAACTTTATAAATCCACCTAAGAATTGTGCCAATTCTTTATTTAGTATATTTATAAATGAAATCAGACCGTGTAGGCTTAAAAAAATAAACCCAAGAATAACACGCGTCACTCATTTATTAAAATAAATCGGTTTTATTAGCAAAATAAAGCAAGCAAATAAAAATGGTATTTTTTACCGTCTACGAACTTAACAATGTTTTTTTAGCATCTGAGGGATCTTTGTCTAGCAATCTAACAATCCCAAATTTATAATTTTGGTATAATCTTATCACCGTCTAGCAAAGAGAACATCCAAATTTTTATATAAACAAAAACACCCATAAAAATTTAAAATTATTATTACACCCGTCCAGCCATACAAGCGTGGAAAAGTTCTAACGCAAATGCTGGCATGTAAACAATTCGGATAGGATGCCTTATCGTGCTTGCTTTGTTGTTGCTTTACTTGTCGATATACCCTTGAATTCAGCTGATACAGGGTAGTAATAAAAAACGGTAAAAATATATTTTTAAATTTTCCAAGTGGGGTTCTAACCCATTTTTTTCCTTTCCGAAAAATAGTGCAAAGTTGACTTTTATAATTTAACTACTAAGCCTATAATATGAAAAACAGAAACAGAAGTCTAAGGTTTATTTAAATAAGGGAAAGTTTTTTTTTGTTTTATAATTTATATAAAAATTTTCATTTAAGCTTAGAAAGTAAAGATCGTTTCAAACTAAACTATAAGTAATATAAATAAACTAAATTCGTGAAACACTGCACATTTATTTGATGTACCAACGTACCAAACTTTATTTTATTTTTTTAGTAAAATAGTTATAGAAGTTGGCTACCAAATGGTGATAGGTATCCTGTATTTGGGGCAAATTTTTGCGAAAACTGCTATACCGTCTATAAAAAGCTAAAAACTATTAAGAAAAAATGTATAAAATAAGGTATCACTTTACCACTTAAACTTTTTGGCGTTGTATTGGTGATTGGAGGTCATAACCTTGAACAAGTAAATTTTAACAGAAGATTGTGTCCTTCTAAATAAAAATTGACGTATTTTAAGATCTCTTTATATCTGTATAAATAACGGAATAATATTGGTTGGGTCGTTTTTATTCAAATGCATTGTAAACCAAATGTTGTTTTATTAATATTAATTAATATTTTTTTTTATTGCAGAACGTTCTATTCTCGATTGGAAGCGCCTTTTTGTATTACGTAAATCATTTTAAATTATACAGCTCATTTTGTGCAAGCCATAGTAAAGCACAGAAGGTATTACATCCTAGTAAGTATTCATAATTTTCAAATTACAATAACTGCTTAATTAAGTTTGCAGCACAATTTAAATGGCATGGGAAAAACTAATGAAAATTAAGGGGAAAGATACCTGCAAAATGTTGTTTTTTTTTAATATGTTAGTATGGTCCTTTAACAACATGCCTAAGAACCTAAATTTCAGTATTTCTTATCGTTGTAAGTCACTATAATCATTAAATTCTTATGTAACTATTTAAACTTTAAACACGTTTTTCCTTAAACTATATTTTTAAACTGGCGGGCACAATAACTCAAAAAGTTATTGACCGATATTCCTGAAGTTTTGCATCTTTTTAAAAGAAACAATTTGTTCAAAGCAAGAAGGATATAAAAATTGAGTCAAAAGGACATTTTATTTTTCGTAATTTTTTTACTTTTTTTTAGGTTTCACGACAAATTACGAAATTAATAAACACAAAAAAAATATTTTTTAATTTTCATATAACTAGAACCGATGCTAGAGTGTCCGTCTCTAAAGTCTCTCTTCGACCTTATTAAACGATTTAAGCGTAGCTACCATTTTGAATAATTAAAGTGAAAAAAAAAACTTATAATATTTTAATACATATTTGAGTAAACTACATAAAAATTTTTGAGAATATAAAATAACTTTTTCACAAAAAATACCATAAAAATCAATGAAAATTTAAGCATTTACAAGTATCTTCCCCCTAATAAAAAACATTTATAAATGTATTATAAATATTGCTCCTACCGGCGAAAAATAACATACTCTTTTAACACAAGATGCTTTTTATCTATACCTTGGATACTTTAAATCCTAAAAACCACATGAACAGAAAATGTATTACATTGGTTTAACAAGTCAGTTACCGTAGTTATTTACTAGTTATTTTTTTCAATATAAAGAGCCTAAATTAGTAAAAAGATTTTACCATTTGCCACTTCTGACAAATATCTTTGTTTAACCCTTTTCGACACATGATCCAAATTTTGTACCACAATTAAATGGACCCCATCCTGCATATCGGTACATAGAGCGTACCACATTGAAAGAGACGTTACAAATTTCACACAAAGACAATAAAAAGGCACCACATTATCTATTTTATTTATAAATGTATATTCTTTCATTCCTCATCATTTGTGCCGCCTTTTTCTAGTTTAAGCCAGCAAATTCAAAGTATTTATTGGAAATTGAGGGTTTTTTAAATAAATACCGTGTAAAAAACATAATATAATTATATTGTAAGTAGTATTATATATTTTTATTTATAGGTATGATAGTTTAATATTTACCTAACCATATTTTGTAATAAAATATGCAATTTTTTCTTAGGTGTTTAAAAACATATAAAAACAAACGATTTAAAATTTGTACCACAGTGCAACAAAAGTTTTTTTTTGTTTGAAGATATTCAGGAAAATGAATTTAAATAAAGAAGAGCTCCTAGACTTTTAACTTGTTGATATGACACTAAATGCACACAAGTTAGAAAATATTTATGCCATTCCCAGTAATCAAGAATTAAATATTGGAAGTGCAAGCTCCTATTCCATGAGGAGTTTTTTTCCATTGCCTGGTTAAAATTCGATTATCGAATTAAAAAGTCTGATGACAATGTACCCTTATCTAAATATCTCACAAAAGTTGTTTCAAGCGCTTTAAATAAAATGATAAAACTGTTTTATGGTCAAAAGAAAACTTAGATATATTAAATCCGACTTTAACTTTCAGCCAGCTATTAGCTATTTTTTATGCTTAATATGTATATGTTTATATAAAATATATTGTTTATGTGGTAATTAATTGTTACTTTTACTTAAATATATTTAACAATACAGAAACTTACTCCATAAAATAGAAACTAATAAAATGTTTTGACCTACTTGCACACGCACCAAAATATGTACCACATTATATCTGTTAAAATGACATGTTTTAAACAAAACTGTATATCTCAAATTTTATATTTTTAATAAAGAAACGTAGATTATTACAAAAATCTCAATTATTAAAACTATTTTTTCGTGCAACAAGGGTCTAAAAGTTTCGTTAAAAGCCGTGCAGCAAAGGGTTAAAATAAATAGCTGCTTTTGTACAGAACGCTGAAAACCACATTTTTTTGTTTGTTTAAAGGATAATAACGATTTGAAATTACCCAAAAATAAATCCAGTGACAGTTGAATTGAGCAGCAAATTATTTATCCGTTTTATACAGTTTTAAATAAAAAGATCTGCTATTTATGAGTTAACTTTGTAAACTAATTAAAAAACATTACTTACCTATTATACTCTTAAAAATCTTCTTTTTAGATGAGGGAAATCAAGCACTTCAAGAATTTCTAATTCTAAGGAATCCAAAACAACAACATTCATCGACACTGGAATCATATCTTATTAAACCTATACAAAGAATATTAAAATATCCATTACTTTTACAGCAACTTAGAAATTTAACAGACTCAAATACAGACGAGCATCAGCATTTAGTTGGTAAGAATTAATTTATTTATAACACTTATATTAAAACTAGGAGAACAACCCGTTTTTAAAATGTTAAGATAAGGTTTTTGGGAAATTAAATGTTTTTTTTTAATTACAAAATGTTTTAATATATGCGTTTATTTACAGAGGCTTTAAAAGGAATGGAAAAAGTTGCCGAACATATAAATGAAATGCAGAGGATACATGAAGAATATGGTGCCATATTTGATCATCTGTTTAGGCAACACCAAAAATCATGCAAACAGGTAAAATCTTTTTAAATGGTATACAAAAATTTTTAGACTTTATTGACTGATAATTTACATCCTAATAGTAGGAGAGCCCATGATGCTAAATTATCAAATAAGACTAATTGAATTTTTTTCTTAAACAATGGTAAAGATGGACATGCAAAGCTAAATATAAATTCATTAAAACATTTAACAGCATTTAAATAATTTACAATAATGACTTCATAATTAAAGAATGGCAGATTTGATCGATAAAATTAATAATAGTCCAGACGGAATAGGATTTAATCAAGCGTCATAGAGACCTATTGGGTTGCAAACATTTGATGATAAGAAGAAAAAATGGTATATAATGTATACCTTTTCATAAGTGGGGGAAGCGGCTATAGATTTTTAAATATGTCAAAAAATACTGGTTATTATTTCGGCTTGTGGAAATTGTTCGGATCGTATCGAAATATATATAATCAAATAGTCACGCGTCGCATTATTTTTTAAAACTTTGTAGCCCCCGCTTTCTTTACGTCACTCTTAAATTGTCAGATTGGTGAAATATACCTTGTTTAGCATGTAATTAACTCACTCTATCTTAATCTGACACGTTCGAAAATTTCTGATGAATATATTTTTGGTTTTTATGGGCATGTACTTCCGGAGGTACTTAACCGGGTACAAGGTATCCTCTGGTTTATTAATCTGTCACGCTGTAGTAAATTTTGAAATTCCCCTTTTAGGTTCCCCTACCATATGAAGTATTTTTCTTCATTTCTCATTGTAAAATCACCCCTTTATGTGTGTCAGTATAGCTATAGGACACCCTGTATATATTACAGTAATTTTGTGCTTTTAAATTATAAACTTCTTTATTTTGTTTTTTTAGTCGATAGATTTAAGCCCTGGTGATCTTTTATATTATGGTGGAGTAGAATGGCTTAATATATCTGACTTCTTAGGTAAAATAAAAAAGGACTAGAACTACACGCAATGTGTTTTGTATTCAAGACTGCCGTAGTTTTTTATGTAAAGAAAGATTACGCCAAAAGAAAAAATTAATGGTAAGCGTTTACTATTGCGTTAATTTTAATTTCTTTAATTTTACCTTATAAAAAATATAGAATCCTACTTGTTTTAATTGACACACTGTAAATTGTATGCGTTTTTAGGGAGTTGCAAGTAAAGGAGCTTCTTCCGAAGTAGAAATTATTAGATATCAAGTACTGATTCCTGTAACAGAAGTGCAAGTTAGAGCTTCTTCGGCCAAAGACATGGACTCACATTTTTTATGGGAACTTATACATTTAAGAAGTCAATTACAAAGACGATCAGAGAAAATATATGTTTTATCCAACAGGTAACCTATAGATGCATTTTGACCTATGTTATTTTTGGACGATTCAATTATGTTCAGGGTGTCCCATTTTGGTTTTCCCTTATGGGAAACTTGGAAACCATAAGAGATATTAAAAATCTGATGATAAAAATGCGTCTTTAAAATCATAATTTTTCCAATATTTGACGTAAAAAATTTATTAAACCACCTACTATGATATATTATTTTAATCAGAAAAAAACAAGCAATTTAATTACCTAATCATTTATAGGGTGTCCCTAATAAAAAAACATGTTTGGGTCATATGTCAAAAATGACAGCTCAAAAAATTTTTTGTCTACGCCACTGGATTCTACGAAAAAAGTGTCTGTATAATGTGCAATTAGTTTTCTCGTATCTGTAATAACAACAAAGCTACAGGACCTTTTCAAAAAGTGAAAAAATCGAGACTCACCCTGTATCTCTGAAACGCTTCGCGATAGCGATGATCTGTTTTTACCATAAATGTTTTCTCCAAAAAGAGCTCGAGGATGGAGTATCGGATTTTTAATATCTCTTATGGTTTCCAAGTTTCCCATAAGGGACAACCAAAATGGGACACCCTGTACACGGGCGCATTCAGAATCGATGCACGGTAAAGGCCCGACATGCGCAATAAGCAAGACCTTATCAAAACTAAACATAAAGAACAAATTTGTTTGCCAAGGTCAAGGTTGGGGTAAAGTTTACCCCAATTTGGTCGAATCTGAATGCGCCCCATGATTTTCATTTATATTTTGCCACGCACTTTTAACTATAGCCAAAAAGGATAGAAAAAAACAACCTGTATAAAAGTTTCATACGTTTTTATATTTTTTGAGCATAAAATATATAACAAATAAACATAATTTAAAATGTGTTATCGCCATTTTATCTCTTGGATTCGTTTCTACAGCCTACACATATTAAAATAAGTAAGAAAAAGATACTTTTCCCAATAAAATTTGTTTTTTTATAGTTTATTTGTTTTCAGTAAAATTAAATTTAGCAAATTTCTATATTTATATATTTCCTTATTTTTCCTTTCTTCATAGAAGGTTATATAAAAGTTTAATTTGCTTAAAATGTTTAATAAACCTTGTTCATTCTGGAGAAAAGCCAAAGATACTTTAATTTAATTTTTTTTTTAATTTTCATGTTTTTAATTTTCATGTTTTTAATTTTTATGTTGAATATTTAAACGCTTCTTTTAATTCAAAAACATTTTTTATATATAAAAATTTTCGATATTGTAAAAAATAATAGTACTTTCCTCTTGAGCAAAAGTCACATTTTTTAAAATACCTCGTATACTAGTACTGCTCATACGTGTTTTTTTTAAAGAAAAACGTTTGTCATATCCTCAATTATTGATTCTCAGTTTTTGGTAAAAATTCAAAGAAAAGTTAGAATACGATTTAATTAAAAGTGCCCTAAAACGTCCGTCAGAATAGGACTTACCTACATATTAAATATGCAAATTTTTAACGCTTATATCTTGAAATTTAGTTTCGCAAGGCCTATTAAAAAAATCCTATGTATAAAGGACACTTATAAGTATGTTTATACAAAGTTTAAAAAAAACCAAAAAAGTGTTTTTTTTTTTGGAAACGTCCTTAAAAAGATCTGAAATTGTTATTGGGGATTTAAAATATGTTTTATTTTCTTACAGTACTGGCGAATTTAGAAATGCCTTCCTTAAAACAATACGTCAGATAATTAGAGAATCAGTAAGAAATATGTCAATACCTTCAACGAAACCTGGGTCGGGTCCCGGAATCATTCTTGTTACCGGACACAAAGCTGATCATTTAAATAGGTAATATTACCATATTATTCACTAATAAGACATCATACTAAAGAAACTATTATTTCCTTGCAGCCAAACGCTCGAAAGGCCCAAGCAACACATTATAGTACAGGGTTCCCACACTTTGGGTAAAACGAAGAAATCTCAGAAGTCACAGCGACATTCTGCTGGAAATATTGATTATAACAATATTAGTCACGAGCCCGACGAAACAACTGGGAGTTTTAGAAGTAGAAGTAAAACACTTGGTGACACTGCAGGTAAAGTAATCACTTTAGTTTTACCAGAGACAATAGTAGTTTCACTATGGACACCCAGAATAATGCTAAATTTTTGGTCATCAGCTTGGATGGTCGCTTCGTAGAATTTATGAAGCGGGTATCCATCGAGTACACACGTAAACAGTACGTATAATTTGCTGCTTCATAAATTCAGCCAAGCCAGCGTCTAAACTGATGACCAAAAGCATTGTTCTGGGAGTCTATAGTTAAACTACAATGGTCTTTGCTTTTACAAAAAATATTGTAGGCAACGATAAAACAGAAGCAATTTTACCGCGCCCCTAGGCCCAGAGGGAAGGGACACTGTCTAGATAACCCATTTGCAGCAAATAATATTCAATTGTTAACCGAGCTGAAATAGTTTTAATTTTTCATATGTACATATAAGCAAATAACAGTGTGCATAATGCTTTGTTTAGTTTATCTACAGGTTATTCATGTGACCCTGGACTAATACAGGGTGCGTTTTTTAAAGCTTACAATGGCTAGATTTTCTAAACCACGGCAAAAATCAAAAAATTAAAAAAAAAAATATACCGTTTCTATAATACCCGGGAGAATATAAATGACGTATTTTTCGAAACACCTTTATCAACCCTTTAAGCTGCACACGTGTACACCCAGTCACTTAAAAATATTAAATGGCAACACCCTTTATGAGGCACCTCTTTGAAAAGCCTATGAAAAATGCTTTTCGTTGATCATAAAAAAGTTGGGGTAAAATCATATACTACCCTTTAATTTAAAAACAAATCATTCTTTATTATTCATAAAGAGTATTAGAAAATATCCAATTAAATTAATATAAAATTAATTCAAAATTATTAATAAATTAAAATATTACTTCCTGTAGAGCTATCCCGCCCCATAAAAAGTTCTGGTTAGTTCTGTTGCACACACTGAGAAAACTTTTTAATCGTAGTAGCAAAAAAAATTGGTATGGTAGCTAAAAATCCTAATTAAATGGGAGACCGAAAAGAACTATGCTATTTCAGAAAAAAACACTAAGGTAGCTAAATTACTTTACATAAACTAATTTGCGAGAACTAAAAAGCCACCTGGCTATATTAGCTAAGTATACTTTGGTATTTTAGCAAAATAAATTTTTAGTAAGAGCAAAAATCTTTGCTACCCTGAAAAGCATTTTTTAGCAGTAATAATATGCCTTTTAGTAGTAATAAATAAATGTTGCTGGCACAGAATAGCATTTTATTGCCAGAGCAAATAACTTTGCTAGGTCAATAGGTCAAATAGAAATCATTACTTACATTTTACTAGTAACAAATAAACTTTATTGCTGTAGTAAAAATATGTTGCTGCGGAAGTAATATTTTTGCTACAGGTGCCAAATATTTTGCTGAGAAATTTATATATATATATATATATATATATATATATATATATATATATATATATATATATATATATATATATATATATACGACTTTCGCTTTATTTTTAAGTTTATTTTAGATAAATTAAAAACTGTGTTAAAAAACACCCAGCATACGTGAATATAATATGTATAATTACATTATAGATATACTTATTTATTCATTCGAATTATTAAAATATCCTAAATAAACTGTAAAAAATGCAAAAGCTGCACAAAACATGATAAAATAAAGAATTTTATTTAACTGTTTTTAATAACTCCAAGAAATTATTAAATGAGTTTTAAAGTACATTACAGATTTTCTTCTTCGTGTATTCTCCTGAACTATAAAAGGTTAAAAGACTGTTATTGGAAACAAGGTAAAAATTTATTAAAAGAAAATAGTAAATAAAATAAAAACTTTATATAAGTATTATCGAATTTATTTCCTATTAAATCATTACAGTGTTTTTATTACAAAATATCATTAAATTATGTAACAAACTCTAAAAATCGTATTCTTAATTACCTAAAAATGAATGTGTGTCTAACTTGTCCTTAATAAAAGTAATACATACATGTTCGTTATTCTTTATACACTATACTGTTTCTTTACCAGGACACGAAGGCCACGAAGGCAATGAAGAAGCCGATAAATTGGCAAAGGAGGGGGCTGGTAGGACAATGGTAGGTACTGAGCCCTACTGTGGTATTCCATCATGCCAGGTAAGGTCATCCATTAGATCATGGATTATGAGGGAATCACAAGACTGGTGGAGGAGAACACCAGGACAGCGTCAGGCGAAAGTGTTCATCAAGGCTTACTCGCCAGAATTTACAAAAGACCTTCTGAATTATAACCGGAAGGCAGTAAGAATAATAGTGGGTCAATTGACAGGTCATTGCAGACTGAATAAACACATGGAAACTATGGGCCTGGCAGAAGAAAACCTATGTAGGTTCTGCCAGGAGGAGGAAGAAACCGCAGAACACGTATGGTGCTACTGCGAAGCCCTTTGTCGTCTGCGGTTTGCAAGGCTGGGTGAAGAAAAACCTAAAGCGGCAAGATATACCAAGGGGCCAGTTTCAAGCTTGTGGAGTCTGATTAAACAGACCGGCTTGGATAGCGTGCTCTAACCTATGGACGGAGGACACACAATAAACCTGAGCAGGTTGCAGTGTTGGAGGATATGCAATCCACCTCCTAATCTAATCTAATCTAATCTAATACTGTTTCTTCCAGGAAAATCTCTAGGCCCCATTCTTCTATTAAATATTTATATTTTTTTTAATTCATTTTAAAACAAATACGTAATAACGTTGTATAAGGTAATAACTATCATCAATTTTAGGCAAAGAACGGATTCTAGAACGGTATTTACCAATTGGTTATGTTGACGTTTAAACAATGTATTATACGTAAAAGTTGTCACCTATTATTACCACGGTTATAATTGATAGAACGCCTAAAATTGCTGTATATTATAACCGTTGTATACAACGTTATAACAGTTATAACCTATAATAGGAGTAAAAAGTCGTCTACCCTCCAAAACTTCAAGCACTTGAACCACAAGAGTTAGACTTGAAGGTCAAAGTTTTAATCACAAATTATGGAAACATCCGGGATTTAACGAAACCAACACGAATACACGAGATGTGTAACGGCCCGCGCATACACAGTTAAATTTTCGGGGATGCACCTACATATGCACTTGGATCGCACGTCCTTTAAATTCGATGGATCCCTGTTTCTCATGAAAAGTCTGTTCCATTACCGTAACTATATAAATGGTGGAACCACGTCTTCTTTAGGGAGTCGAGCACTAAAAAAATATGCCGAGAGATATTTAAACCCCTTCTAAAGGGGCAATCTACAAAAAAATAGCTGTGGTAGCAAAAATATTTAGTAAAAGCTGCAATAATTTTTTTATAAATTTTTTATATTAATGGTGCTACTTTGAAAAAGAGCTTTGCCAAAACGGAAGATTTTTATTTACAATTGATAAAACTATTTTGCAAAAAGACAGTGTCGGTTATTGTAAAATTTATTTTATTACAGTAGCACAATCCTTTATAACTGCTGTTAAGAATTATTAGTAAAGTATTTTTTGCTTGTATAGTAAAGCCAACTTGCAGTCATAAATAGAAATTTGATTATTCCAGCCAAAAAACGCGTTTTCTCAGTGCAAGCGCTCAACAACAGAGACCAGCTATTGCTTTTTCTCTCGACAAAAATTCAGAAGGAAAACTAACCAGAACTTCTTATTGGGGCAGGTTAGCTCTACAGGAAGTATTATTTAAATTTATTAATAATTTTTATTTAATTTTCTTTTAATTATTTTAAACAATTTCTGGTACTCCTTATGGTAGTATTTGATTATACCCCAACTTTTTATGACCAAAAAAGCACTTTTAATAAGCTTTCCAAAGAGGTGTCGCATAAGGGGTGTTACCATTTAAAATTTTAAGGTGACCGGGGCTTAAGTGGTAGATAAAGGTGTTTCAAAAAATACGTCATATATATTTTTTTTTAATATGGGAAATTCTAAGATCTACATATGCAGTGTCGACATGACAAAAAATAAAAATCGATAGCGAAAACTTAAGAAATAAAAATCCTATTTTTTTTCTTTTTAAAACATTTTGGATCTTCTACTTCTTTGGGTAATCTGAAATGTTTCAATATTTTACCTACAATATTTGCCAAATTATTCTCTAAATATTTTAAAACAAACATAAGTTTTAATCAGGGTTATATTGGGACAGACAACATGGTCCGAGAATATAGGTGAAGCAAGCCAAAATAAAAATACATTTTTAAAAGAAGTTCAGTTGGACTCGTACGCCTCTATCCACCGGGATTTTTCCTATGGCCAACCCGCCCCTTGTTCTAATCTACATTTAATTTTTTTTTATGGTTTTAAACAGGGCCGTATTAAGGGTGTGAGGCGCCCTAGGCTACAATTCCCAGAGCGCCTTATTTTTAAAGAGCAAAAAAAAAAAGGTCCTTGCCTCCATTTCTGTTCTCTCCACAGAAAAGTTACTTCTAATCCCCACCCGACGACCTACACAATTTTTGAAACTTCCCTGTCTACCGCCTATCCGCCTATTACTCCCCTGTCTGGCGCCTATTTTTTCATGGCGCCCTAGGCTGTAACCTAGTCAGCCTAATGGATAATACGGCACTGGTTTTAAATGTTAACCAACCTCTTTTGCTTTTGCCAAGGGGGCACTAGCAACTTTTTTATTAAAAAAGGGGATCATGTAGCACCTTGATTTTAAGGCCTTTTGATTCTCTACCTATTCTTACCAACGCGACGGACGACACGCGTCCAAATATGTTTTTAAATATTTCTAAAACTTTACTTTTAACGAGTATAGAACAACAGGCTATAATGTGCCAATATATCAAAACTCCTTTAAAAACACTTCATAACACTATGGTTTGAACTAAAAAATATTCAATATTTACTTATAAACCTTAAAGTGGCCAATGACCAGACAATTGGCATATCTACCCTACTTAAATATTTTAATAATTTTTAAAAACGAGTAAAATATACATATATTTTGAATTTTTAATGTTTATGCATTTTTTCTTCAGTGCATCGTAACACCTAGCCAACTACGAACGTCGGCAGCATTAATTAACAAAGCTACATATATACTTTTGTTTACATAGTCTAATTACTCGTTAGCCTGAATTTATCTATTTTTTTAGATCCTGTAAAAGAAAAAATCGTTAATCATGATAAAAACGATCCCGGGCAAAATCTGAAGGTGAAGAAGATTCACAAACCGGAAGTATTAAGCCTAAAGCTACGTTGGGGCGAACACCAAATCATCTAACTTTAAGGTGGGCTATTTTCGTACATCTTGAATAAAACATATTTTAACTAAATATACTTTTACCAAACCTAACCAGTAAGCCAGTGTATTTATGGGCAATTTAAAAGTTAAAGTCATTAGTAGTTCATTTCGCAGTGTGATTTTTATTTTTTATTTAGTACGACCTCAACTTTATCTGCTGGAAGTACAGGAAGTCAAGCACGCCTTATTCAGTCTTCACATCCTCCAGAGACTTTTCATCCAGTACAAATGGAAGAGTTAGGTGAGCGCTTGCTTATTAAGACCTGGCAATATTAAAAACCTATACATGTTATCATAAAACTAAAAAAATACATATACAGGGCGCCCCAACTCTTTTATACAACAAATAACATCGACCCTGTACAGGGTGTTTCATTTTCGATGGTTTTACAGGGTATCTCAAAAACTATAAGGAATATCAAAAATCTAATATAGGGCTCTTAATCTATTTTTTGAGGAAACAACTGTAATAAAAACAATTCATGGCTATTGCGATCTATCTTGGAGCTACAGGGTTATTTTTAGATTTTTCCGATTTTTACAACTCTATTTAACTTGTTTGCTATTAAAGTTAGGACAAAACTTTAGATATGTTAATTGTGTAGTTTTTTCCGTAGAATATTGTGATGTAATTAGTTATTTTTTATGTTAAGCCGTTTTTGAAAAATTACCCAACATATGTTTTTTTATGGAACACCCTATATATTATCATTTATTACGATCTTTTTTTAGGCTCTTTTTAAGCTTCTCAAAATTTTATATTAAGAGGTATTTTTTATTTCATATGTTACCAAATTTAGCGGGGCTTTTTTATACAGTGTGTCTACGTAAGTTGGCGGAATATGGAAAACTTTTTTATTATTAATTTTAGGAAAAAAGTTATTTTTTATAAAAAGTTCTGCATGGTCCAAAACCTAAAACGCAATCATCAGATATCAAATTGTGTCAGTCATGTACGAGGTTTGGCTAATATTGCAAATTGGTATAAAGAAGAGATGTTTAGAATTAAAATTACTTCCAAATATGCAATTTTGTTCATTTCCAAAAAAAAGAAAGATTTTTTTCTCCGAAAATCGAGAAAATTTATGTTTGCACATTAGTGCATTGTACATTATTCTTGTTTTAATAACAATTTATTTAAAACTGTCCTATGAGATTTGTAATCATGAAATATAGTGCAGTAATGTACAAACCTATATTTTTACCATTATCGCTGACAAAAAAAACGTGTTTTTTTTTAGAAATGAACAAAATTGAATATTTGGAAGTAATTTTTAACTCTAACAATTTTAGGTTTTTTTCGTAAAATTAATAATAAAAAAGTTTCCCGTATGCCGCCAACTCACGTAAACACACTGTAGAAGACCATAACAGAAAATAACAAAACATTTTATTTTTAATTACCCTTTTGTTATTTAGCTACCCCAACTTGATACCCTATTCAAATAAAAACTTTTATATTTTGAAGTTATTTTAAATAACTAACTTTAGCTTAAAAAATTAGACTTTATTTTAGAAAACACTATTACCGAAAAACAAAATAGTATATTTACCAAATGAAAATAAAATATATACGTATTAGATATATCATATTTAAAATAACAAAAACAAAAAAATATGGTCAAAAACAAATGTTTAAATGAAGTGTTCTGTAATAGGTTTATATATTTTATTTGCATTTAGTTAATATATATATTTTTTTGTAATAGTACTTCTCTATACAACTCATATTTTTGAAGTAATATATTGCTGTAATGCTATTTATTATTAGTATAATGCAAGTGGTCGGGCTATTTTAAACAAAAATATATATTTAGTTTGTAAAGCTTAAGTAAATTAATAAAAATAGCCTAAAGAGGCTTTTAATAAAATATCTAGTTACAGAAGTTTAACTAAAAAAAATAGGTATTGAAAAATAATGTTTTGTTATTTTCTGTAATGTCTTAGATCCGAATAGCAAGCGACCTTCACCCATCTGTTTACCGGATAAAAACTGTTTTATAATAAAGATAGTATTTAGACAAATGTATTGCCATAGGGTTGCCTAAAAAATTAGGTCAGGGCTCTGACAAAAAAAAGTTTAAAATTGTTTTAATGACTCTGTATATTGTCAATTTTAATTTTTTTATTGTACATGACAGTACTTATATATTAGTACATTTTGTTTTTTCGATTTTATTAATAAAGCTGTGGTAAATTTTTAAATTTTAAACTTTAAAATTTTTTTGATACATTGTGTATTATTTAAATATATAATATGAGCAACGCTGTTTGTTTCATCGGCAGGCAATAGAATAACAAAATAAGCACTATTAGTCACGCATGTTTACATGCCGGGATTTAGTTAGATTGTCCTTTTTCCTCACATTGCCTATGTGTTATGTTATTTAACTGAACCTGTATATGTTAGAGTTACATATTTTAAAAACCTTGGGGACAAGTTGCTGGCGGCATGGCGTTTATTTCCCGCACAATGTTTCGTTTAAGTTGGTCTAATGTGAATAAATTATCTTTTAGACCCTGGATTTGGGTTAACCCCACAGAAAAAAATTATTTGGAGTAATTTTTTTTTACAAATCTATGGATACTGTGACAGTGTGGCAAGTGACTCCATCTTGTTAAAACCAGATCGTAGCATTATGTCATTTAAATTATTAAAGAGCTAGGACTAAGAATCCCTGTAACATCTCACAATAGTTATCAGCTTTCACCGTCACCGAAAAAATATGAACCAATAATTCCACTGGCTGACATTGCAGTCAACACAACAAGCTTTGGAGAATTAAGAGGACGTTAATGTTTCTGTCGGGGTTTGTCCACTGACCAAAATCGCTAATAAACACCATTCCGCGAGCAACTTGTCGACAAGTTTTTGAAAATATGCAAAATTTACTCTATTTGTAGTTTAAAATAATATCAAAAAATAATTGTGTGTGTTTTAGTAATGTTTGTTTTATTCACTATTGAAACGGCTCATACAGTTAAGGCCCACCCTTATATTTATCAATACTGTTCACTTTGAGTTTCTTTTTGTATCTTGTACAGGGGCACAGTAGTAGCTGAATTTAAAACAATCCTATTTAGTCGACTGCATGTGAATATGTGTCGGTTTCTATAAAAACAATTTTTACACAAGTTCTCATCATATCACAACATATTGTTCATTTGTGCCGACATACATATTGTTATTAACAATATTTAGTGTTATCATTAAATCGACATTGTAGTGTCGAATTTATATATAAAATAAAATAGAGGTGTTCATTTTTTGTTAAAAAACTCTAATATGCAAAATTATTTTTGCAGAGCAAAAATAATAGCCGTGCTTGGTTCTTTAAGTTATTTTTGGTCGCCATCTTGAAAATAAACACTATGTTGGAATATATTACTGAGAAGAAGTTTTTATCAATAATTCAAAAATACAGAAAAATTTTAGCCTCGTAAGACTAAACTAAATAAATCTTATTTCTTAGGATCACCGGTATGGAAACCTAGGGACAATAGTATAGAAACTACCTCCACCACTCTTCCGCGCAGATTTCGTGGTGATCAGTGCGCTTTAAGCGCATCACGCAAGTCACTTGTTACGACGGACACAGGGCTGGACGTTCATAATACTTATGTTCAGCAATAGAAACTTATGTAAAAAAAAATGTTTATATTTAGTTTTACTTGTTTGTTAACATACCACAAGAAACACAATAAATTATTTGTTTTTTAAATTGGTTTTTATTGTCTAGTATTATTAGATACCTAATTAAACATTTTTGCTATTTGGCTATCGCAGTTATGGTTTAAAAGCTAAATAAAATAAGTTACTTTAAGTTTCATGATAGCTATACATATAGCAGATTTTAATTAAACTTAATTACAAAGAATTTCAAATGTTATGTATTATAAAATATTACGATGATTCCATTTAAAGATTATTTAGCTGTGAACTTCGTCAGAATATTATATGAAGTTTACAAAATATTCTAACTTATTCATAGAAAAATATATACAGTTAGGATATTAAAAGAATTCCCCCTCCGTATCTTTTAAATGGGACAAGATACGTATAGGTAAAGATGGGTCCATATTTAATTCATTCTGAAAGCGATGCCGCCAAGTACACAAAAAATGATGAAGTAAAGAAACCCTTTTGTGAACCATGATTTACTGCAGCAAAAAATATTTAACCCGACGAGTTTCTAGTACCAGGCCACGTGCCACCGGTTTTATAATAGGACAGAGGCGAAATAAGAGAATGTTTTGTAAGTAGGTGATACGTGTTTTAGCAATGTATTTTTATTATTTATCTAAAAATATGTAATCAGGCTCTGTCCGAGGCTATGTGCATTCGAAAAGGTTTGTTTTGTTTTTTGTGTACTTGGCGGCATCGCTTTCAGAATGAATTAAATATGGACCCTACAATACCTATGCTTGGTAGAAATCGTTCTGAGAAACGTTTTTAAGATATTTCGCGTTTAAGTTGTTTAGTGCAACCAAAAAATAAATAATACCATAAATTTAGTGGTATTTTTAATGTACCAATTGTAAAAACTTGTCTTCAGTTATGAGTTAAACATGATTAAAATTAATAATTTTACTATTTCTGAATTTTTAATGTTTTTTCTGTTTGGAAAAATATTAGAAAGATTTTTATGGATACAAATTGCAGCACCGAGTGATATCGAAAAAAACTTATTTTTTAAATCACTTATTCTGTTAAAATAAAAAGTATGTATTTTATTTAAACTAAGACAAATAAGGATTATGATGTGAATACACCCGAAGACCACAAGGAAAAAACGTGTTAAGTCACAAAAATTGCTAAATCAAACTATTCAGAGAGAATGGTAGGTCTAAGTGTATAGTATATATGTATATACCAGACAATGCAGGGGAAAAAAGTGACGAGTCTCTCGTAATACCAAAAATTAGTATCAGGCTACTGGTGCCAGGTCAATAAATAATCATTGACATAACACATTTTTTTCCTGTATTTTTAATGTTTTGACACTTCGGCTCAATGTGGTGAAGTACCGAATAGTTATTTTGTTGCACTGGTCATTATGGAGTTGAAGAAATTTAATAGTTAACATGGTGTTAAGTAAATAAGTACGCAAGTTAACGTAGTTGTCCAAGTACAATATTGTCAGAAAAATATCGATTATGCGCGCCGTAAAACTACAGAAAATTGTAGCTAAGTCATGAGTGTACCCGATGACAAATCTCCCGACTAAATTTTATCACATATTTTTGTAGGTTTTTATCCGGCAACGTCGCTTACGCGCCAGTATAACCTAAGTTATTAACTTTTTCAAAACAAACTAGTAGCTACTGCAAAGAGAATGGAGAAAAACAGTTGATTTACCCCCACCAATTAAAATATGGCACACACCTGCGACTTGTGATTGTGTTCAGCGACCGAAAGAGCTCCAAAGAGAATAGAGAAGGGAGAGGAACAGTTGATTTACCCCCACCAATTAAAGAATGGCACACAACTGCGACTTCTGATTGTGTTCAGCGACCGAAAGAGCTCGTCAAAGTTTTATTTTATTCTTGCTTAAAGTTGATAAAAAGCACGTGCTTGGTTAAAAGTATGGATTTATTTATAATTTTTTGTTTTCAGTACGCACTTTTTACGTAACATTTTTGTGTCTGAATCAATACTATCAGCCAAATATCTTGCGAACTTTAACCGGTTTGATGGTTAGCTTAACACAGCGGGTTTACTCGTCATGCGCATGAGAGGTTCTTTTTTCGGCTTGCTATTGGCTGTTATAAATGTCAAAACTCTTGACTTTCAATATATTCAATATGGCTGATGTTTTGTTATTGTTGTGGCTGTTTATTTGTTTTGTGTTTTATTCGGTTTAATTTTACGTGTGACCTGTGTTATTAATATAAATTATTGAAACAACATTTGTGTAAATTTATTGGTTTTTTAAATAGATAATTTTTTAAATTATTTACGTTGTTTTTTTATGAATAAAAACAAATTAACACTTCATGTAAGATTTATTTTTTTAACAAAATATTATATACATTAATATTTTATATAAATACGTAAAATATATTTAATAAATATTTTTCTGGAGGTAAAAGCACTAATAGAGGATTTCTGTGAATATTTAAAAAATTTCCTTGAACTGTAAAAGACAGACAAATGAACAGTTTAAAAAGTATTAATAGGGATAAAACTTATACTAAAGCGAAAAAATGAAAAGGCCTAAACACTAAATAACTGACCCAGTTGAGGTACAAACCAATATTAGAGTGTGTCTACTAAAGTTCGTACCATAAGGCAAACTATTATTAATTTTACGAAAAAATTCAACCATCCCATATTAATTGTTTTCGGTGGTAGGTATATAAAATATCTTAAAAATTATAAATTTTTGTTAAGAGGAAAGTACAGTTATTTTTGTCAATATTGAAAATTTGTGAAAAAAAAGATGTTTAGGATTAAGATTTTTTTCTATAATACCGAGCATTTTTAAGCTTCCTTTACAAAAGTATTTTATTTCAAAATAAGTAAGTATCCAGTATTGTGGAAACTTAAATTTTTATTGTTAATTAGAACCTACAATCTTATCTGCTTCCTCATACCTAAAAAAACAAGTATGTAGATATCGAATAAAATGGACCAAGCACAGTGGCCTATGGAAATTGAAATCCTACTACGCTTTTCTCAGTTTAAGGGATTAGGGGTAGTCAGAGACACGAAAAAATGATAATTTTCAGTAATTTTTTTCGCTATTAAATCATTTTATTTTACAAAAGTAATAATATGGCCTTATTATACAATGTTTTGACTTGAAGTCACGAAAATTTGAAAAAAAAATTTATAATTTCCAAAGTTATAGCTGTTTCTGTTGACCCAGTCCAAAAAAAGGTCCTTGCGGTGGCAATGATAAGTCCTTGGAGATTCATCTAAAATCAATCGGATAAGAAAAATTAGTTTTATAAATAGATAATCCTGGGCCTGATCGAAGCTTTTTTTTTTTCAAAAATTAAAAAAATGGCGGACTCAGAAAATTTTTTTCTAAATTTTTGGGAAAAAGTCAACAGTTAATTGGTCTTAAAATCGAAATTTTTGAAAAAAACAAAATCCTTCGATCAGGCCCGAGTTTATTATGTATTCTAAAAGCTGTATATATTTCATTAAAATCTACTGAGCGGTTTTCAAGTTACAGTTGTCACCAGTTCAAAAAACATAGTTTTGAGAAAAACGCATTTAAAGTTTCGCACTAGATTTACGTACAGAAATACGAATTATTTAATCACTTACACTGAGTCATCTATTCCTGGGCCATATAATAGTTCTTCAGCCATTGTGGAAGTTTCCAAAACATCAATTTGCCGTTGCCTACGAAGCATTCTGCCTTCCCGAGTATTGTCGTTGGCGCGCTGATCTGCCACTTTCACACGTGCAGCATCCTTTTTTTTGCATACCGATGAGAATTAGACCCACAATTATTTGTCGAATAACTCGAAAAGTAATGATCGGATTGACTTCAAATTTTCAGAGAATATTTTTAAGATATTATACTTAAAGAAAATGCAAAAAAAAATCGATTTTTTGAAAATCCTGACTACCCCTAACCCCATAAGTAATATTAACTTATACACTATATTACCTTTCAACTAAATAGGATCAAAATAAATCTATAATTTATTTGGTTGGTAAGTTTAAGCGTGCTATTTTCATATATTTCTTAAAATTATACACTTCTTTTACATTTTACAACCATTCTTTATGCTAAATATGTAATTTCATAATTAAAGTTTAGTTTTCAAGAAATAATTCTATTTACATTTTCATTTTTAGTTCTTATTTCCCTAAAATTTATATATATTTTTCCACATTAACCTATTCCAATCTAAGAAAAAAAAAAGACTTCTACCAAATAGATTTTAATACACCATTAGCACTAAATTACCAATATTTAGTCATTAAAATATTAATAAATTTCAGTATTAACCACATTCCACACTTTCTATTAAGTTTTATGTATATTTACTCAATAAATCAATGTTTTTGAATATACCGCCGATTTTGACATTGGAAGTGCGTATGCGCATGCCCTGCCATCCCGCAGACCCGTTCTTCGAATTGTGCCACTTTTCGAAACGGCGATTGATCCTCTATCCTTGTCCATTCTCTTTGAGCTACTGCAACATTTAAAAACTTTGTTTGCACATACCACAGGTTCTTCTAAAAATTATTGCATTTCATTCCTTTTCTACCTATTTTTCTTTAAAAAACTAAACATGCACCACATTACGACCTTATTTTAATGGTTTCAATAATCGCTAAATCAGTAAAAAACAACACACACGCGACTTTTCCAGAAAAATAAGTAACATAAACCTAAAGAGAAAGATATTTTAAAGTTTAAAACACCGTAAGACACACAAAATTGCTTGTACAATAAATAAATACCATTAAAACATTACATATTAATAGCTATACGCCAATTTTTTTCAACGAGTGTTTTGAAAGCGCGCTGTGCTGTCATAAAACAAAAACAATAGAAGAATAGAGAGTTATTGCAAGTTGCCTTGCTAGGAGGATTCGGTATTATTATAAGCGCTTATATCGTTTAGAGTAGAATGTGCGTTTTTTTACTTTGCAACTTAAAACTTTACACAATTGGGGGTTTCTACAGCCTTTCCGAGCCTTTTGAAATTGGACATCGTAAGTTGTACCGTTCAGGTACCACTGCCATTTTTCGAGAAAAATGTCATTCATATGAAACACGCTACGGGTTGCATTTTTCAAGTAGCTGAAATTTTTGGTATCTATGCGACTCTATACCCTTTTAAAGCCTATTGAAACTGAGTGCTGTACCGTTCGGGCACCGTTGCTATTTTTTAGCAATGCAATAAACAGGGTCATTTTCGGACGGAATTTTGACCATAAGAACCCAAACTACTTTTTAATCAAAATAATAAGTACTAAAGTATAGGATATATCTAGAAGAATAAATCTTTTATTAGAATTCCTACTAGAAATGGTCGAAAAAGCGAAAATACCACAAAGTTTATTTTTTTACGTTCACCAATGATTTTATGGCTTTCATTAAAAAAAATGTATGTACGGTATTTTCAAAATCCAACATCAGAAACCAATTCTACTATAAAAGTTCCTACATATTGCAAATTTCTAGTTTTTTAGTTATTATACAGAGTGAGTAACAAAATAGGGAGAATGCTGTTTCTTTACTATCTCTAAAATACAAAAAATGTCATTATCTTAGGTGGTACCGTTTGGGTACCATTGCCATTTTTCCGCAAGAAACGGGTAATTTTTTCTTTTTTTTTCGTCATTTAAATTTGGCTAGATTGCTGTGTCCAACTTGTATCTACACAAGGAAATAAATATGTACATGTACAAGGTAGATTTAAAAAGTTATGAACTGTCAGTTGATTTAAAACTTGTAGCGTTTTTTTTTGTAATATTTAAATAATTACGGTAAATACGTTAACAAAAAGGGGTCAGTATCTTATTTTAACTTTGAAACTGTTCGTGTAACTGAACGGCAGTCGACCACAATCGTAATATTTTTGGGGTAAAAAATAACCATAAAGTCGCTTTTTCAAATGTATTTCTGTCCAAAAACCCAAAAGAAATACGACCATACTACCAATTGCTAACCGCGTGAAATATTAAGTACTGACTTAAACAAAATGCCTTTTTCTTTATTATTATTAATACTAATATCAATATCAGCGTAGAATTTAGGGGTGGCCTGGTGGGTACATTCGCCCCCGGAACAAAAAAATCCCCCTCCTCCCCGGAAAATTTGATGTCAGTAAGCAGGAATACTTTTTATCTGCTTTTCAACTTTTGGGGGTAATTCATTTTTTATTCCGAATCCCCCGGAAATATTAAACTTCCCCGAAAAAAACATCTGAAATCAATACTGATCAATATGATGTGCAAAATTTCTAAAATCTAAAAAACCTCAAAAGGCATGATAACGCAATCTTTTCAATTAAAACACACACACATCTATACCCCAGTTATTTTAGTTAAATTAAGGGGTCAATCTCGGAATCTTACGGAATAAGCTGAATATCTGTACATACCTTTATTTTGGTACAAAAATACTCTTCTAAAAATCCCCTATAATATCGTGTAAAGAACTTGAAATATGACAAGTCAAATGTAAAAAAATCAGTGTTTTGCGAATATCTCGTTTTCTTTACTTTTAATCGCATTTATATTTATTAATTAAGTTGTAAAACACAAAATTCTTTAAAAATTTGATTTTAAGCATTTTTGTCTGACCAACGGATCCGATAATAGAGGGCGCAGAGTGTAAAGCACTTTACTGTTTGTACATACCTTAGCACGCAATCTCAAAGTCTAATATGTCATCTTTTTACTTCAGTATTTGCTAAATATTACGATTGATTGCGTGCTAAGGTATGTACATACAGTAAAGTGCCTTACACTCTGCGCCCTCTATTATCGGATCCGTTGGTCAGACAAAAAATGCTTAAAATCAAATTTGTAAAGAATTTTGTGTTTTACAACTTTAATATTAAATATAAATGCAAAGTAAACTAAAGGAAATGAGACGAAAAACTAATTTTTTTGACATTTGACCTGTCATATTTCGAGTTCCTGACACGATATCGTAGGGGATTTTTAGAAGAGTATTTTTTGTACCAAAATAAAAGTATGTACAGATATTCAGCTTATTCCGTGAGATTCCGAGGTGAAAGTCTTAATTAATTGGGCTATCTAGATTACACTAAAAATTGAAAGAACTAACGAATTATTATATTACCAATAAAAAAACAGACACAGTTAACATTATTTACTTTTGTACGTCTTTATTTGATCAGTCTGACCTTATATATTAAATTTCGCCGTTACCTAGCAATGGTTTAATTAGAAAAAACATTTACTTAATACAGTATATCTTATATCTATTAGAAATACGATATCTAAAACCCTTATTTCATTTTAAGATTCGAGCTTTTCTTTCAATTTTCCTTTCTCCCTCTTTCGAGGAAAGAAAATAAAATCGGTTCACAATTGACCAAGTTATCGGTAAACATACAATAAAAAATAAATGTACGCGCCTTTAAAATTTGAGGTTTTCTATCGAATTCTCCAGATCCTGAATTGGTTTTAATGGGACCACCCCAAATGGGGTCACAATCGAGGGAGTAATCAGTAAACAAAGAAGAAAATACATTTATTTACTAGATTGGGCCAAAAAAATCAACTTTTTTAAATATATTAAAAATATTGTTTAGGGTGAAAATATCGTAAAGATTCGAGTTTTTATTACTAATATTTATAGGTCCCTCTCCTTTTATTTGGATTTTTATTTAAACTTGCTCTCCTACTATCGAGGTAAAAAATAAATGTGCACCTGTATATCTTCAGAGAATTAAATTGCCCACACAAAACGTCGTATTAAAAATTTCCACCAAACGAACCGTTTTCGAAAAATCAAGCTTTAAACATTAATATACATATACGGCAATTGAATTCTTTTAAGATATTTATGCACATACATTTTTTACCTCAATATTAAGAGAGCTTTGAGGTTAAAATGAAAGTACAAATTAAAAATCTAAATTAAAGGAGACGGACCTCTAAATCTTAATATTAAGGGCTTAAATCTTCACGATATTTTCTTTTGTCGCCCTAAACAATATTTTCAAAATATTTTTCAAAAAAGTCTTTTTTTTGCCCCAGTCTAGTAAGTTAGTATTGTACGTGTCTTCAACATTTGAGTATTGCTCTCAACTTTTCCAGGATTCTATTATCAGATCCTAACTTAGTTAAGATGGAACCATTGAAGTAGGTAAAAGAGCATAATTTACCTCCCTTATTAATATCAAATATTTTATTTACAAATCCTACAACTTTATTGGTTTATCTCTTATGATTTTTCAAATAGTGTTATAAAATTTTATTTAAGACAGATTTATGGTATATAGAAAAATTTATACAAAAAATATGACTTGTAAATATCGTATTTCAAAATATTTTAATTTCTTAAAATATTACCATTAAAGCTTTTGGTGTAAATACAATTTAAAAAAATGTAAATTAATTAAAACTATTTACAAAAAATCACTTATCTATCTTCCATGTTACCTTTATTATCACACTACTAATGTCGAATTTATTTTACTTGAGATTTCCTCCTCATACCTAGTATCACCACATAAAGAAATATTATTCTGATCTGTACCATCCGTAGTGTCGCAAGATTGAAAAATTGTGCCTGGTATATGAATATCCCTATTTCCATCTGAAAAACTTTTCTTTTTATATACTTTAAGCGAGCTAAAATCTGACTGAGTTTCACCAACAGGTATAAGCGACACTTGCTCCTGTTCCAAAAACCCTTTACTTATAAATGGTTTAATAAATTTATGCTCAATCACAGGAATTTCAAAGTTTTTGATTGCCGGCAATACTGAACCACCTATTTTAAAATCTAAGTCTATCTTTTTTCTAATTCAATTTCTTTGGTTTTGATGTCTTCCTCGGGTAAGGATGGATAAGCTTCATTATTGCATAATGTTGCTTCACGAGGTAATTCGGATCTCTCTTCTACAAAATTTACTTTATCATCAGGTAAAACATTGCTTCCTTTACAAAATTTATCACTTAGAGAATTTGTAGAGAGTTTTCTCTTATTCTCATCACCGTTATTGTTTATTATACTATTATGAATAGGATCATCAAACTTTACAGTTAACCGTTCATTTTCTTTCTTTGTAAGTGTTTTTCCAAGCTTATTGTTTGTAATATACATTTTTCGTTGTGTCCACGATAAATTACCCTTTTCCAAGGACTTCACAATTTTTGCATATATCTGATGTGAGCCATTAAATATATCATCATCCTCTTCTCCAAATGATTCTTCAATACTTGACAGTTTCGGTGCTGATCTTGAACATTCTAAAGGAGGCCTAAAAAGAAAAATACTAATTTAACTTATTTTAAAAACAAAAGTTTTTAAAGACCTAAAAACTGCCCAATTTATTAATTCACATCACAATGTAGTGATATTTTGAGCTATAAAAAGCGGTGGGACCTCAATTTTAGGTAAGATTTTTATTTTAAAAAGATGTCCTAAAAATATAGGCTTGATGACGGTGAAAATTTAACTGTTAAATTCACCAAATATAGGTCACAGGATAATTTTACTGGCAATAAAATGTGGTTTAACCTCTTTTAAGATTGTTATTGTAAATGATTTTTTTTTAATACATGCTTGTATTCTCTTTGTAGACCAGAGCTGTTAGAAGTTCCATAGTCCAGATAGATGTAGATGTAACAAATATTAGGATATGCATCCCGTCAGATCCCACTATTTTAAATTTAGCAAAATCTAAAACTGCAAATACTAATATTATTTGTTTAATCACTTATGATATTGAAAATGTTGGTCGGTAAAAAAGGAAGCCCAAAAATTTTAGTAATTAAATTTTCTTCAGCATAAGATTAGTTTAAACACATTTTGCAAAGCTGAAAAAAAATAGAAACAAAGATATATAATTTTATTTATGGTACTTTTAAACCCTGTAGACTTCTATAGGGTCTAATAATAAAACATATTAGATTAAAAACAGGCTTAATTCTAAAAGTCCTAACGTAAGCTCTATCATCCAATAAAAAGAAACTGATTTGTTTACATGACCTACTGCAAAGTATAAAATTATTTCGTTGTTGTTGGCTACTATTTTTATTATTTGAATTATTTTTTCTTAGTTTACCATACAAAATTTTTTGTTTTATTAAATTACAGATAACCTTTTGGGATTAATGATAACTTATAAATATGCGACTAATTTTATTCTTACTTTTAAAAATTACGTCTTTTAAATGACTTTCACCAACTTCAACACATTTTTCAATATTAGATAAAGTGGTTCATTACACGGCGTAGAAAACATTTGTTTATTTCTTCAACTTCTTCACGAATTTTGAATTTGAGTTCCTTTGTTGTACCTGGACCACTCGCAAACACTTTGGCTTTTAAATATCCCCACAAAAAAATCGGTGGCCTCGAGCACGATAACTAGCGTCAGCGTCGATCGGCTGATTAAAACAAGATCTTTTATTCTCGCATAAAGATAAAAGACAGCCCTCTCACATTTGCCGCTCTACGCTGCCCGCTTACGCTTACGATAGGTATCGTTTCTGAGGCCAAATGAACCACTTTTATCTAATATTGAAAAATGACGTCAAAGAAGACGTGATTTTCCAATTGTCCCTTTTAGATTGTTAAAATAAAAACAGTTAAACATTAAATTACTTAAAAATTAACAAAAACTGTAACAAAAATAATAACAAATCTTTAAAAAATCCTGGTAAGTGGCTTGTTTGGTATTATTTTTGATACTGGTTTTGTTAATTTTTAGGTAATTTAATGTTTAATTGTTTTTATTTTAACAATCTATTTTATTGGTCCCAAGAACTATATCTCGATAAATATTTAAAACATGTTTGATATTTTTAAATAATTGTTTTTCAACTTGATTTTGGTGTATAAAATGTGTAGGCTCTTGATACAAAAACAGTTTGTCCTTTGTTACAGCAAACTTACAGTAATTACTGTTTTTAGCAATGATGATGATGCTAACCAGCATCAAAACGTTGGCTGTTTAATCTGTATATTAATAAAACTGTCCAAGAAAGCTGCTTATGTTCTACCTTTTCTAATATTATTTAATATAATTTTTTTATTTGTTCTGTTCTATTTGAATCCAAAGATTGCTCACAAATTTTGGGACACCCTGTTTAAAAAATGCCAAGATAATACAATTAACTTTTTAAATTAGTATTTTATGGAAAGCTTAAATTTTTTAATTCCTTTAATTGCATATACAATTTTTACTAATTACCAAACTTTCTAAACATACCGATTATCAATAAATACATTGTCACCCAATCCAATATTTTCCTTATTATTGAATTTAAAGGATACATATACTTTTTCAGAACCCCAGCAAGTAATTATTAAATAATTAATTACAATTAAAAGCAACTTTATCCAGGGCAAGTTTAATTTTATTTTAATTTGCATTTAATTTTGTTCAAGTTTAGTATACATGAAGAGGTTAGAAAAAGCGTGAATGCATCAATAAAGAACAATATAACTTTGATTTTATTTTATCGACGGCACTAACTTTATCTTTTAATTTATATTTATGTATAAGTGGATCAATCAACTTTTTTGTCTCAGTATTAAAATTTTTATATTTTTTTTGTTTTTTGTAAAATTTAATAATTTTAAATATTAGGTTATTACTTTAATAATTGTAATCGGTAATAAGCAGAGCACTTTAATCAGTTTCATCTGTTTGGGACCTTCTCGTTTGGGCACCTAATAAAATTTTACCTGACTTGACCTTTTTTTTCTGGTTTGGTTCCCTGGACAAAATGTATAATTATTTCTTCTTGTTTCGTACCCTAAAGGTGTGCATATAAATTAATAATTTAGATAGACATATTTATTCTATGTTTACATGAGCGCTGTTCTGCGCATTAGCCAAATGGAAATTAAAAAAAAACCCATGTGTAAAGACTCTTAAATCGGTGTCAGTCTTATTGCATTACAATAGTTCTGTTATTATTACAGAGTATAGGTAGGGGGTCATGGTTCTGGTAAGCAAATCCTTTTTTTAATCCCTTCCACAAGAAGAAATAATTATACATTTTTGTTGAAGTGACCAAACCAGAAAAAAGGGGCAGGCCAGGTAATATTTTATTAGGTGCCCAAAGGAGAAGTTCTCAAACGGGAATACACCTTCAGCCCGACTTATTTGCCAGTCCCGTGTAAAAGATATGTTATTCGGTACCGCGGGAGCCGTCAGCGGCACCGGCATAAATGTCTTACTTAAAATCGACGTTTCGGTAGCAAGTCTATCACGTAACTAATTTTACCTAGTTATTTGAATACTTTTATCAAATGCATGAATATAAACTTGTAACTTCTTATTTGTGAACGTTTTATTGTAAATTTACATAAAAATGTCAAGGAGATCCAAAATAAACCTAGGCAAAAAATTAAATATGGAAATTTGTAAAAAAAGTATTTAATCGATCATTTTTTTTCGACTTAATAAAATTATTGTAAAAAAATATTAAGAATATTTACGCAAATTGGACCAAAAGGGACCAGAGCCAAAAAGAAATAACCAACCAAAAATATTTACAACTGAAAATTTGAAATTTGCTTAAAATAATTTCCCTATATCTTTTTTTTTTGTTTCATTTTCTTTTACGTACAGGTTACAACTAACTTATTATAATACCACTATCTAATATCATTATCCCCATTATATCGTAAAACTTGCACCCAACATGCTCCGATACTGGTTTATTTTCTAAAAATATTTAACTAAACCATTGTTAAAATGTTTATGGCCCTATTTTATTGTATTATTTACAGAGTGTGTAAGACCAAATACCTAAAACACTACCTGTTTAGTTGTTGGTTTACATTAAAAAGAGTTTAAAGACTTGCCCTGTTATAAAACCTTATTTTGAATTTATGATACCTACTCTAGCTATCATGATTTAAGAAACACAGTTAAGTATTAATGAAAGATTACCTATAATTATGGGATCCAGTACTAAGTAAAATTTTTCTTCGAGGTAAACTTGGATTTTCATTTATTGAATTAACCAGACTTAATCTAGCATTTTGGCGTGACAATTTATCTTTTTAAATTCATTTAAAGCACGGGCCAACGATTCCTTAAGCTCTTTGGCAATTTGTCCAGCAATATCTGACGAAGAGCACAAGACTGCGTGGCATCTCAGTTCATGTTTTAAACGCCTTCCTTCGTGTCTGTAAACCCAGCAAAAATCCTTGGAAAATCATGGGGCGCCGCACATGTTGTTAGCCGATGGGCCCAATATTCTGTTAAACCATGATTTTTTGTTAAAGCCTTTAGTCCCCCACCAGAAACCGTTAGCTGCATATTAACATCCGGGCGGGATGACTGGGTATAATTTCGCCATAAAGTTGTTAATGGTTTTTCAATACAGCCGTCACCTAAAAATAAAAATATGTAGTGATGACTTTAAATAAATGAACTGTATAATATGCAAAATGGGGACATATACAGTGTGTCTACGTAAGTTGGCGGCATATGGGAAACATTTTTATTAATAACTTTACAAAAAAGTTATTCCTTATAAAAAGTTGTGAATGGTCCAAAACCTAAAATGTAATCATCAAATATCAAATTGTGTCAGATTGCTCAAGAGTAAAGTACCTGTATTTTTGCTTATATTGCAAATTGTTATAGAGAAAAGATGTTAAGAATTAAAAATTACTTCCAAATATGCAATTTTATTCATTTCCAAAAAAAAATATATTTTATAGTTTGTACATTATTTCTTTATACATTCTTCTTGTTTTGAAAACAATTAATTTTAAAATTTAATTTAAAACTGTCCTATGACATTTATAATCATGTACACTAATATACAAACCTAAATTTTTAAAATTATCGCAGAAAAAAACATATTTTTTTATTTTGAAAATAAACAAAATTGCACATTTAGAGGTAATTTTTAATTCTAAACATCTTTTCTTTATAGCAATTGGCGATATTAGTAAAAATACAGGTACTTTACTCGTGAGCAAAAATTATATTTTTGGCCAAACCTCGTACATGACTGACACAATTTGATATCCGATAATTGCATTTTAGGTTTTGAACCATGCAGAACTTTTTATAAAGAATAACTGTTTTTCGTAAAATTAATTAGAAAAAGTTTCCCATATGCCGCAAACTTACGTAGACACACTATAGAAGATCTTGAAACCATAGAAACATCTCTCACTCTATTAGTTCGAAATCAGGGACAAATAAGGCAACCTTTTTCTTTGTTTTTCAAGTAGCCAAGATCCTTATAGTACCGATGTTTACCAGAGGGCACAGATTAGTTTCGCTGTTTAACAAGTTGCCATTAAAAAATCAATTAAGTGCTTAAGAACCAGACCGAACCATCTTACAAATTAAAAAGTAATTTAACACGTAATATTTTATAAAAGAATTATCTTTTATCAAGACCAATCTGGACTAATAACTATTAGGAAAATAATGGTTCGCTTACAAACACCCAGTATATTGCATTACGATAAAAAAAAATATTTTAAAGAGCTTAAAGAAGTTTAATATGTGTATCTCTTATAGTTTTGAAAGCATGACCATCAAAATCTAATAAATATGTTAAATTTCCATTATTTTCACAATCCACAGATCTAAGCTATAAACACATAGTTTACCTTACCTTTTTTTAAAGAAACGAGTAATTTACACATAAAGGTAGCTAATATTAAATATTAAATCCACAACACTCTAATTTCTAGTCAAACATTTAAAGAAAAACATGCAAAGTGAACCGTAAGTTAAGTAGTTTAAATAAAAATTTGTTTTTGTCATAATTTTTTTTAATCTTAAATATCTTAAATACTACATTTTGGGTATAAGGATTACTGATAAAGCTTACAATATTTTTAATCCTACAATCTGAAAATTTACTTAAATAAAGGGAATTTATGAATTTAAAATGACCGAAGTTCAATATGAATCTTTTGGCACACCCTGTATATTTTTGCCTTATTTAATATTTTGCTCTCAGAGTACCCACATATTCCTATAAAAAAATATGTAAAAAAATATTTGCCACAAAATGTTTAATAACTTACAATTTTATGGGATAGTTAAAATGCACGTCTATAATTATTTTTAAATTTATGAAAAAAAGTAATAATTTG
Source organism: Listronotus bonariensis (assembly GCA_014170235.1). Taxonomy (NCBI): domain Eukaryota; kingdom Metazoa; phylum Arthropoda; class Insecta; order Coleoptera; family Curculionidae; genus Listronotus; species Listronotus bonariensis. Next base: position 56,764 of record JACEGR010000413.1, read on the forward strand.
TAAGAAATAAGCCTGACAACAAGACGCAAATAAAATAATGTTTTTTTGCGTATGCATTTTAAAGCCAGAACTATAGTTAACGGGTAAGAAGTTTGGAAGTAGAACATACTTTTATTGACAACCATGTATGAAATGTTGAAATTTGTTTGAAAGTGTCACTTTTCATTTACATTAGGCCCACGGGAGGAAAGTTAACTCATCTCCCGTGGCCGAAAGTAAAAGTAACCCTAGCAGCAGCAGTCGCAAAAATTCAAAGGTTTGCCAACTTGACATCTTGTCTGATATTTTAGATTCTCTGTCACACCTTTACGCGCGATTAATGTCTGGTGGCGTAATTAAATTAAAAATAATTTCATGTTGGGTTGACACATTTTAAAAAATAAATTAAATAGAAATTAAATTAGACTTTAATAGAAATTTAAAAAATAAATAAATTAAATTAGATTTAAATATAAATTTAAAGAATAGTTGTAAATAAATAGTATCTATACAAAACTCAGTAGAAAGTTTCCTTACTGTTTCGAGAAATGGCCTTTCTCTTGACAGTAACGTAACCCTTTCCACCTCGATACAGTGGCCCACGCCAGGGGGGCAGAAGTGGCCCGGGCCACGCCTGAAAAATGACTGGCCCTGAAATATTGGTGGGCTCCCCTTTTAAGAAGAAAACAAATAGGTACTAGAAGTTAGAAGTGGCAGAACACAAAACAATTTTAGAGTTGAATATGTAGAATTATACAAATAAGGACCTTTTTAACAGACTTGGACAAGTTATCAATACGTCCCTTATGTTTTTTTTGTGTATGTTACGCGTCTCTCTCCATCAATTATTTACCGATTTTAAAAATCTTTTTTGTTTGAAAGCGTGCACTTTCGCGGTTGTCTCATAAAAAAAACTAAGTCACTAGGATCGCAAGAGAAAAAGGTACTAGACCTATTGTTTTCTCTCTGCCGTACGGTGTTCGTGTGACAAAGCTGAACTAGCGCCACCTATTGGTGTAACGTTAAACAAATTTTATAATAAAACGGAAGCAGTTTACAAATTGCTATACATCTTTTAACAAAATTTACTTTTTCCCTGAACAAAATGAGACACTCCAGTAAAAAAAAGCACAGGGACGTGTAATCTGATTGATTGACATTGGGGGTCATGGTTATATCTGGTTAGTCAACTCTTTTGTTCATAATTCGTTTTACTAGGAAAAAAAATTAAAAAACCAGAACTAACCATGACCCTCCAATGTGACAGTTTTGCAAGACCGTCTGTAACGTTTCAAACCATATTACACTACACATTTAGTGTAGGATTACCAATTTAATAGTAATAATAACAAATTAAAAAGCAAAAAATAAATTAAAATTAAAAAATAAAAACTTTTAAAAAAATTAAATCAACTTATAATAAAACTCACTAAAAACTTAAAAATATATATTTTTAAAAAATATAAAAATTTAATCGGTTAATATCCTATAACTACTAAATGGTAATACCCAAATAAGCAGAAGCTTTTTATACTTTAGTACCATATGTTATTACCCGACTTTTTTAAATTTATTATTTTTAACTATTTCGTGAGTTTTCTTTATTTTTTGAAATCGGTTTAATTTTTTTATAAACTGTTTTTTTGCTCCTCAAAACTATTGCGGGACAGGAAATAACATTATAGTGGATTAGGAAATTTAAGGTTTTTATTGGTAAAGATCTTTTTTGCTCTTCAAAAATCTCATAGCTTAAAAAAAAAGTGTTTTGCCACCCCTGAAAATGTTCGGCCCCCCAACCAATGGCTGGCATCGCCACTGCCTCGGTATGTAATTTACTATTACCTAAAACTGGTAAAAACAAATAATAAAACAGTCATTAACAAAAGTAGACATGTCAAAAATTATTTTTACCTCTCTCATAAAAAATATATTATTTTTCCAGGTCCACATAGAGTTATATTTAACACATTTAATATTTAACTATAAAGAATTACAATGTTAATATATTGGAACTGGACACCTGTCCATTTTAAAATGAACATTTTTAAATATAAAACGTTTTTTAAAAGATGATAGATATTTAGTAAGAAAATATTTTACTGGCGTGGTTACTTTCATTTCTAAAAATGCTATTTTTTTCATCATAATCATATGTTCTTAGTAGTGAGTTCCTAGCGGTGGTTCCTAATAAACAAACACGTTTAACTTACTTAGTCGACAACATTTAATTAAATAATGTATTTAAATGGTTGGTTATTAAACTTTCATAAAGTTTCGCCTAATTTCAATGTAGTTGACAAATAAACATTAAAATTACCAAGCTGAAAAAATCGATAATTACTAGCTATTTATGATATATTACACCTATGTGTCTGATAGGTTAGATTAAATTTTAAATACAAAATATTCAAGATTATTTATCAAAATTTGTTTGGAAGATGTAATGATAATAATCTTTCTAGATGGTCTCTTGGGTCGGATATGCAGTTAATTTTAATTGAAACGAACCACCCCCTATATTAAAATTTATTTGTACACATATCAAAAACTCTGAAACACGTTGATTTTTATTTTATGTTTTAGGAAACAAGTCAAAATTTATTTATCCAAAAAAATGCTAATTACAAGATCTTTTAAAATATTGTTGCCTTTTACATAAAGAAATATAGCCTCATAAAGAAATATACAACCTCAAAGCGGATTCAAATGAAAGGGCTTGATTGGCAGAAACCATGAAAAAAATAAAATCCAAGATGGCCGCCACAAAATGGCGGATTACATATTTTTTCCACAACTATCTTTATATGGGAATCAAATGAAAGAGCCTAAATGGTAAAATAGAGCTTACTTTAAAAATTAAAATCCAAGATGGCCGCGGCCACAAAATAACGGATTACATATTTTGTCCACAACTACGTCAATACTGCCGTTCAACGGAAAAACACCGTAAGCGATATGATTTTCATAGGCACATAAGCTGTTTTTCCGACGGAAGAATATGGGTATCAAAAAATGAAAAGGCTTGATTCGTAGAATAGAGCTTATTATGACAAAATTTAAAATTCAATATGACCGCTGCCACAAAATAGTAGATTACACATTTTTACAAATACCCCAATATGATGTAGGTTATGTACTAAAAGCTTATAATCGGGGTATTAATTGGACAAGTATAAAATCGTTTGGCCCGTGAGATTTCTAGCAAACTGTTTAATTAGTCTGGATACGCTAACCCCAACAATTTTATATTTGTCTAATCAATACCCCAGATTAATGAGAATATTGGTGAGATCTGGTAGCTAGGATTTTTCAATAACTGTTTAGTTTTAAGTTCAAATATAAATTTATATACATATACAATATGAGCAATGCGTTTTGGTTCATCGGCCGGCAATAGAATAACAAAACAAGCACTATTAGTCACGCCTGTTTACATGCTGGTGTTTAGTTAGATTGTCTCTTTTCCTCACATTGCCTATGTGTTATATTATTTAACTGAGCCTGTATAAAATCGTTTAACATGAAAAACCCTTTTTATATTATTTATATTTACACTAGCACACCCTTATCACTAAGGTGTATGAAAAATAGATGTTGGCCGATTCTCAGACGTACTCAATATGCTCACAAAATTTCATGAGAATCGGTCACGCCGTTTCGGAGGAGTACGGGAACAAACATTGTGACACGAGAATTTTATATATAAGATTAAGCAAGAAAACATATAGCTCTTGGATTTCTTCCTTATTCTGTTTATTTTTTGAAAAAAAATTACTTATTTGCATATCCTTAAATTTTCTTTTAAAAATTATTTTTAATTTTGATTTGAATAAACAACAATACAGGGTGTTTCAAAACAAATGAAAAAATTTTAGAGGGCGATATTGTCAAATAATGAAAGTATTACAAACGTTTTAAGGGTAAAATAAATAGATTGCCCGTCCCGGCACTTTATGGTTTACAAACCCTTTTTTTATTTACACACGTTCTTTTATATTATATTGATTTTAAGTTTAATGAAAAAATATAAAAAGTTTTTACGAAACGAGGCTATCCAAATTTATTATTATTATTTTAAGTTGTTGCGTCCGTTTTTCTTTAAATTAAGTAAACACAATTGGTGGTATAAAAACAAATAAAAATAATTTCTTACTGTCGTAATATTATACGAAAAAAAATATCCCTTTATCGACAGTTAAAATAAGAAACCTTCTTTTACACCAGGACCATTTCCACTGACGCGTGTGGTCTGCGTCACAGTACTTAAACCATTAAAATTTCGTATTTCTTAGTTTTGGACTGGGACAAATTTTTCTAAAATTCTGTTTCAAAATTCAAACATTTTTGGTCTATTTTCCTCTTCTAATACCTATCTTGTTTGAAGCTGTATACAAGGTTTCTCTTAACTATGGTACGAGATATTAAAGGGTAATGCTTTGTGTAGTTGTATGGAAAAGCATTTTTTATAAACCGTCTTGACTTGGTTCATACAGAGCGGTCAAGTTAAAAAAATCAGATGGAGCTAATAAGAATAATAAAAATAACCACATTACAACTCTTAATATCAATACATATTCTTAGGAAAATTACGTGTAAATCAGAGCAGATTATCATCCAATTAACGTGTTAATGTAATAAAATGCTTTTAAACAAATTGATCCCTTGCTGTTAATTTTGTTACCAAACAAGGTAGTGATCCGAGGTACTAATTATAAAAACTCAATAAAGTGATAAAACTAAAAAAAATAAACACAGCTATATTAGCTATAAGTTGCAAAAAATGAAGAGTGTTATTTTACCTGTCAGTTCAAATATAGAACGTAAAAATGCTATTTCATTACATTATTTGTACAGGGTGTCACATTTTGGTTAGTTCTGGTTAGCAAATATAACCTTGCGGTTTTTGCAAACTTGAGCTACTTTTTGTGAAATAAAAGATGGCATAAACAAATCCATCATAACCCCTTAGTTTTTGTGCTACAGGGCGATTAAGAAAATTTTGCATATTCAGGTACAGTTGACTGATAACTTGTGAAAAAGTTAAAAAAAGGATTCTTATACAGTGTCCATCAGATATATGGACGAAAATGGATTTTTTTATTACACATTTCACAAAAAGAAAAGATATTCCCAACAAAAGTTGTTTCTTTTAAACTCAAAATATAACTGCCAAAATTGAAATATCTTCATTTGTATATCAGGGAGATACAAAAATATGAAAATGGTTTACGAGTAAAGTACCCTTTTTTCTCAAAATATATTTAAATATTATTTGGAAAAAGTATCTTAAATTAAAAGTGGGTGTCAAATATGAAGTCACAGCCACCGATCTCAAAACCCATTTTTTTTTATTTCTTGCTATTACTTTTGCGCTACCCTGTATTAAAATGAAAACGATGCACACGATTTTACAGAAAACGATATTTTCTTGTTATTACGGTATTTTTAAAATACAGTTTGTGAATTTTTGTATACTGGATGTTTCTAAACAAATGCAAAAAATTTATGGTGATTTTCCACCAAAAAATTAGGAACAAACTTCATATGAACATATATATGTCCTATACGTCTTAGTTTTTGAACTGCGGGGTCTTAATTTTTTTTTTTAATAATGTTTTTTTTTGTAAATACTTTTAAACCATTCATATATTTAGAAAAAAATGGGAGAAGCACCCTTTGCAACAGAAGACATTTTTCGGCATACATGAAAAAAATTAATTGCGCCACTGCATTTTTCTTAAATAAAAACCTTCTTAAATCCACATTACACACAAATTTAATCTCTTAATTTTTTTATTTTATTTTTTGGTTTGATGTACGGTTGTTGCGTGAATTAATAAAAACCATTTTTTCGCATGGTCAGTTTGTATTCCTAATATGAAATTCTACAATAAAAATTATTCTTTGTTATTTATTCTTTAATTAAATAGAAATTTGGCCATGCCGAGAGATGGTTTTTATTTATTTAGGCGAATACCGTACATCAATCAAAAAAGTCAAGAGCCCAAATTTGTTCTAAACTAAATGGGGATTTTAAGAAAAACTTTATTTTAGAAAAATATAGTGACGTACCATTTTTTTCTCAAAAAACATTTACCTTAAACCCCTTACGGATGACACTGGTAATATATATTTTTTTCTTGTATGCCGAAAAATGTCTTTTGGTGCAAAGGGTGCGTCTCCTAATTAAAAAAATATTTGAATGGGTGTAAAAGTTATTAAAAAAAAACAAATAATTTTTATAAAAAATTTAACACCCCGTAGTTCAAAAACTAAGACGTCTAGGACATATGTTCATATAAAGTTTTTTTCTTATTTTTTGGTGAAAAATCACCTTAAAAAATGTTTTGCATTTGTTTAGAAACACCCTGTATACCATTAGTGCACGAATTTATTTTAGTTCTAGTTTTTTTAATAATGAAATAAAAAGAAAACATCGCTTTTTGTAAAATTTGACGTAAGTTGCTTACGTGTTAGTTAAATACCCATCGATATAATATAACAACATTTAATCCTAAACAAGTTTTCCCATTATTAATTTTTAACAAATTCTGAAACAAAGGTAGTTTAAGGTGTTTAGTAACGATAAAATTTGTTTTAATTTGAATGTACTGGACAGCTTAAGAAAATACTTCTTTTGGACACTGTTTAAAGTATAAACAGAGTGGCGTTGATCCAAAATTATCACTTTTAACTTAATAAAAAGTATACAAACTTGAGGAAATAAGGGATGAATAGTGGTGCTAAGCGGTGTGAAAACCTGTGAAATTTAATTTTAAAATATTGATTTCGGGTTTAAAAATATAAAGTAATCATTAGGTATTATATATTTTTGAAAAGCTCCTATTCTATTATTTTTTTCTTAAATATAACAACACCACTGAAATCTGCGAAAAATATCTACTAACATCAATTTTAAATTTTTCTATTGGTTATAAGACAACTGAAACACTCAAAATGTAAAACATTATAATAATTTTGCCCTGTATGTAAAAAAAAGGGGCCATAAAAATTTCTTAGTAGTAGATCTTTCATTTTATCAAAAAGTAGCAACCTTTCCCGAAAATCAAGAGTCTCTATATCTCTATTAAGAACCAAGATACGCTGCAATTGCAATCAAATCTGGACGCCCTCTACATCATTTTGTTATAAAGTTTTTTGTTTTATGTCAAATATTTCCTTAACATTTTTTTAAAACTTTTGGACTCTATTGTAAAAAAAGGAAAAACATAGTAACGGAGTCCTACTACATAACTTATTGAGTAGGTGTAATTTTTCCAAGGTTAGTTTATATTTAGGTTGCGACACATCCTCAACTTTTAGGCGGTTCGAGGTCGGGGACGAAAGGAAGGGCACTCCACGGAGAAAAGTTGATAAGACTGGGTAAAATCAAAGCTGATGATCAATCCAGTGGCGTCTAGTATTTGCGCATTTCATTTTGCATTGTTTTGAAAGTGATATTTGTTGAAAGATATATTTCCTAATGTTTTTTATTTAAAGTAAAAGAATTTACAACTTAATTATAATTAAAAAGTGTTGTGTAAACGGTTGTGCTACTAATACAATAAACTGTATATCTCCGGCACTGAACAACATGGCCGAAAAATGGGAGATGTGACGTCATAACACGTCAAAGCAATATGGCCGAATGTCGCGACCCTATATAGACCGACTTTGTCATTTTTCGTCGTTTTTCAGCTCAACATTTGGCAACACAGCACACGACAGCATTGCGGTTGATCAGTTTATGGCAGTAAAGGCGGGAAGTTTAATTTTAGTTGTAAATTATGTACTACACAGTATAAACTTCCTTCTAATATTAAAAAGAGTAATAATGAAATTTCCGAAAAAATAAAAACATAAACAAAAATAGACTTAACCACAAAAAACAACTTTCACTAACTGCTCGCTTAGTGGCACAGTGTTGTCAGGTAAGTAGATCAAATTAAAAATCTCCCTCCTACCTTTGAGCACGCACTTAATAGAGGCAGCCTTGCCGCTTGACCGTTCGACCTAAAGCGCCAGAGAAAAACTCCTATAAATCAAATTCCTTTCTCTCTGTCTTCGTGTACTCAAACAACTAGTTAAATCTTTTTTTTAAACCCCTAATTAAACCTAAGGCTAATACACACTTTATGAATTCACTTTCTTTATCCATTTATAAATAGAATCAGACCCTTCCGACGTTGCCAAATGCTTTCCATATTTTGCATGGTATAAAAGGACGTTTAGTAGTCGTTTTTTTCTTACTTTTAGGACTTTAGGTTAAGCATTTACAATTTTCATATTTTTTATATTTTTTATCAAAAATATGAGAAAAAAATGTAATTTTTACTTAATTTTACATGTGATGTTCAGTTTCATTAACTCGTTTTACCAATTTTATCCCATCCAGCACCCCTTTTCACTTCCCGGTCCTGTAAGTTTGTTTACTGATATTTTTTAAAAAACGGAATATTTTGGATATGCGCCACTTACGTTTTATTTAGAAGAGTGTCTAAAATATGTAAGTTTCAATAATTAAAAAAAAAACCTTAAAATAGCAGAAAACCGTATTAAAATTACCGTTATTACCTAACCAAACCATACAATTTTTATTAAGTGAGGGCCTTTTTAAATTCCAAAGTGATAAAAGTTATATAATGCTTCTAGGTAGGTGATTTTTGATGTAAAAATATTGTCAAAACAGTATAATATAGCAGTGAGAAAAATTACATATCACACTAGTGTTATAAAGTAAAAATCACCCTAGTGTTGCAAAGTTCTTAATTATTTTTTATTTTTTCTGTAAAGATAAACTTTCATTTTTTTTTCTTTGGTGAATAATTTGTGGTCGTAGGAAAAATAGTGTACAGTACTCGTGTGAAAATGACTTTCTTACACTCGTGTGAAATTAGTCATTTTCCACACTTGTAATGTAATATACAATTCATGGTTTTGTAAGTCAAAACCATTTTAAAAACTTTGTACACAGGGTGTTCGCTAACTAATGGTACACAGAAAAACCAAATATTTTTTATTATTAAGATTTAACCAAACATACCTAATATCCAAAAGTTCATAATAAGAAAGATACAGGGTGTTACAGTAAAAAGAAAAATTAAATTTATTTCGATAGCTTTTCCTCCCTTTTTTAATATTTTTTAAAACTCGGTATCCAGGGGTTTTTAAACATTAGCTTTTCAGATCGAATATTAATTTTTATGTGTAGACTACAGGGCGATAGGTACACCATTTAAAATTCTCTAAAACGTCCCAATTTATTTGTGCTACTAAATGTACCATCTAAATAAACTAGTAAGCTTCACCATAAAGTAACATACCTACGGATAAGAGAAACCATGGCATGCTAAAATTTTCGGACCGCTTTTGTGGCAGGCTTGGCGGCAGGCTTGTCATTTTCCAGTTTACATTTTAAATGCGTCGGTCGAAGCCTCGCCTCGTGTAACATCAGCGGTGGGGAGACACGTAAGCTTACTAAAATGCCTAACTGGCGGTATTTCAACGAGAAACGAATAAAATTATATTAGGAGTTTTCGCATGACCTGTCCTTAAATCGGCTATTCCATGATAAATCTTATAATTTCCTTACTCTATGGCTTCACCATGCTTTCGGCACAAAAAAGGTATACTTAGTAAGAATCGGTCTTGGCAACCGTTTTTAAGTTATACACGATTTAGTTGTTCAGTGCACCCGAAAGTGCCTTCAATAACATCGTATTAGCCATAATTACAACTGCTCAGATAAAAATGGCTGATGTCTTAAAACTCCTAGATACTGTGTTTTATTAAAGTATTTAAAACATATCAGAAATTATCGAAATGGATAAAAAATAGTTATTTCCCTTTTACACCCCGTATCTTCCTTATCATTAACTTTTGGATATAGGTAAGTTTGTTTAAATCCTAATACCTAGGTATTTTCGCAGTGCCGTATTATTCATTAGGCTGACTAGGCTACAGCCTAGGGCGCCATGAAAAAATAGGCGCTAGACAGGGAGCAATAGGCGCTAGACAGAGTAGTTTTTAAAAAGTTTAGGTCGGGTGGGTATTAGAAGAAATACCTCTGTGAATAAGGTGCTTTGAATTTCATTTCGGGTGGTGAAGTAAGGCACCTGAAAAGAACGCAACGGAGGTAAAATTTTTTTGTTACGCAAAATAGGCTCTGGGACTTGTAGCCTAGGGCGCCTGATAGGGTTAATACGGCCCTGTATTTTCGCATAAAAATCAGTGTTTTTTCTGTGTACCATTAAGTAGCGGACACTCATCTATATCATATATGTATATAAAAACACTAAAAACTAAAAACTATACGACTAAACACTATTAAAATCACTAAAATAAAACGCGTCCGAACCAATAATATGTGAAGTCTCTATAAACTAACCAAAAACATTTACAACTGAAAATCGTTGCAAAATATACAACTAAAACCAAAATGGCAAATTTTCAAAGTTTTACCAAACAAAGCTTTGACAAGGCACGAAAAATGGGATATGTGACGCCATCACACGACAAAGCAATATGGCCGAATTTCGCGACCCTATATAGACTAACTTTGGTCTTGACCAAGGTAATTAGAGACAGGGTGGCTTAACTTTTTATTTGACAGCCGATAGATATGAAGTCAAGGGAACCTTTTTTTAAAAAATGTCGTTATTTCTTCATTGTTTTGTAAAAATCGTGTTTATATTAGTGAGTAAGTAGTGGATTCCAAAAACTTTAACAATTGTATAAACTATATTTTTAATTTTAAATTGGTTAAAAAAGGACTCCCATGACGTCACAATATCAGCTGTTTACTATCATATTGAAGTTGGGTGACCTTTTCTTTAAACACCTTGGTCTTGACGTCATTCCCTCTGATTGATGTTTCTGGATTTATGGCGAGCTTTTTATTTAAAAGATCTATTTTATGATTTATGCCTGATCGTATTCCCAAAAAAAATATCTTTTCCCCAGAAGTAAAAAATTTTAAAAATATTTTATAAAAATTAAATAATAACTTTTATTACATTGTTAAAATAACACGTTTTTTACAATCCATAAATCCTATTTTATTTAAACACGCGGAAGCCTGTCAAGCCAAGTTCAAGGGCGACGACTGTAATAATTACGAACTCAAAACCTATTTAATGTAAACACATAAGCCTACGTGTGTTTATTTATATTTATAGGGACAACTAGAAGCTCAAATTTCATGAGGCTAGTCAAACGGTTATAAAGATATGAAAGTCCAAAAGTCGTCATTTTCCACTGACTGACTGATTAACGTTTGGATCAAAAACCTATCCCACTTCCAGATGACCTAGAAAGATAATTCAGAATCCAGCTCGGTGTGTTTTTATCAGAATGTAAAAATATATATTTGATTAATTGAATAACTTTATAAAATGAGTGAGTAATGAAAACTGGCCAAGTTAAATCGTCAAATCTAATCTACTTTAGGATCTCATTTTTAAATAACAGCAATTGTTATTAGGTATCCGATAAAACAAAAAATGGTGTTTTATACTTGTTTATAATGCTATTTTGTTCCTATAAATACATATTTGGATTAGGTACAGAACTTGACCCTCATTTAGATATCTATTATTTTTGCGGCGAAGCCTACAGCCAAGCATAACTTTAGTATTGAACTTGGCTCACCTTTCTCACATTTATGTTTCTGGTGGGATATAATAAATACAAAATAAGAGTTATTTTTAAATGTTTTCATAACGAACTTCTTAGCTTATTTTAGAAAAAGATGATATACACATATGTCCTAAGCCTCTTACCTTTTAAGCTACAGGGTGTTAAAGTTTTAGAAAAAAACCGTTTCCTTATCATAACTTTAAAACTGTTTGAGATATTTTCACAAACTTTAAGACGCACCTACTAGTCACCAATTGGCATTTTTTGAGGTAAAAGATTTTTAATTACTACTACCAGTGGCGTCTGAACGAGATGTATACTAGGGATTAAAAAAAAGTAGTACGCCATTGCATTTCTCATAACCAAAAATTATTTTTAAAATTCTCATTTCTTTTGCAACAAATTATACCCTTTCAATTTTCTTTGTTTAATGCACCATTTTTGCGTAAAAAAACGTTTTTTTTTAGTAGTAGTCAGGTGCCTTACTTTTAGTTTTTTACGAAACGCGAAAACGGTGCATCAAACGAAAAAAATCAAGAGGTCAAATTTGTTGTAAGGTAAATAAGGATCAAAAAATTATTTTTTGTTTTTGTATTAGGCAATGAAGTTACATTTTTTTAATATTCATTATTTATCCTGTACGGACGCCACGGGTAGAAATATTTAAAATTCTTCTTAATTAAAAAATCCTATTGGTGCTTAGTAGGTGCGTGTCAAATTTTATGAGAATATTTCCAAGTTTTAAAGTTATAATATTAAAATATTTTTTTCTTAAAAGTTTAACACCCTCTTGCTCAAAAGTTAAGAGGTTTAAGACATACAAGTACGTTTATATGAACTTTTCTACTTAAAATAAGCCTAGAAATCATATTCTATCCTGTATTTTTAGCCAGCAAAAAAATACACCTTGTATACAGCTTTTTTATGAGAAGGCGGGGGGAGTCCTTGACTACCAAAGGTCCCCGCTTTAAAAACCATTTTACTGATTTTTTCTAGCTCCACATATTATACATATTATCTTTCTTTCTTCCCCTATACTAAGAGGGGGACCACAATAGAAACATAACTAAGAATGGACTTTTCCCTTCTTTGTCATGATAAGCGGGAGGCGATGAGGGTTTAAACCCCCAAATCCCCCCACCCTTATATACGCCCATGGTTGTCGTCATTCAACAATGGATAATTTTAAAGATATAGTTTTAAAAGTTCAATTTGTTTTTTAAATATTATTAATAATAATTGGTAAATTATCACAATATTTGGCTACAGAGGGTTTGGGAGGTAAAAAATAAATATATGCTTTTATTTTTGGGGTAAAATATAAAGGGTGCCAACTGCTGTATCTTTCACCCATTACATTTACAACAAAAAAACTTTTAAGCCTTTATAATCCGTCAAATAATTCCATTGCTTGTGAAATTTTTTGTCTTGATTTTGCCTTATTTTGAACCGAAAAGTGTATTTTTCACAGCAGTTAGGAAAGTAGCTATTATTACATTTTTTTGTTTTATCTGTCATAAATAAAATAATTTTTTCGTAAATATAATAATACAAAATTCCATTTATCCTTCAATTTACGATCATAGGCATAACACATCAAATTTTTAAAGTAATAATTGTTAAGCTGCGTCCAGACTTGCAACAATTCGCCGCGCCGCTCCACGCCGCATACCCCGCCACATAGCGGGGACGTGGCCGGAATTTACGTCGTTTCAAGGGCTTCGCAAATGATTCGTCGGTGATTCAGAGCTTTTGGTTTTTTGACGTCAAAGGAGCGCGCAAACAGTGGCGGCTTTATACGAAGTGTCTATTGCCACATTCCACGGATATCCGTGGGTTGAGTAACAGCCACGAAATATATAATATACACGGAGAAAAATAATAATGTGCATCCATGGATACAATACAGACACGCAAATAGAGGTTAGAATTGTTACTCTTAATATTTGACATAAAGTAACATTCATGGTTATATATAGAGAATTCGTTAAAGTAACTTTTTCGAAATTACAGGCACGGATATTATCGGTGGAGTGTGGCAATAGTAGAACCATGTATAATAACAGTGGCGGCTATTTAGGTGTAGTAAGTGAAGTGCCACTTCACCAAAAATAAATAACAAAACATATTACTATTATTGAATTCATTTTTCTCATTTCTATTCCTTATTTGTAAAATTCGCCATGGAAAATCTAGCACATAAATTAACCGCTGGCGCGAGTCACTTTCCTCCGCTCTCGGCAACGCGACATCACAATCCGCGATCAGCAAGTGTATTGCCAACATAAAACGGACCGAAGTATACACCTCATGCGGGGTTTTGTTTACGCTTTGACGCTCCGTTGCCATGACAACGCTATACTTGCCGGCGGCCAGAATCGCGGGAGGGAGAATCAGGTGTATTGCTTGGTAAGTCGCTACCCTTAGCGCCTTTACACACTGACTGTTTTAGAGACTATAAAATAAACATTATCCATTAGGTGAAGTGCATTTTTCCGCGTTGTATTTTTAGTGCTCGGGATTTTGATTATTAATTCTGATTAGTGGAACGGAGTTTTTCTTATCTTAAGCGTTTAAAAACTTTCTTAAGAAACACTATATCCCAAGATAGACTTTCATCTTTGGCCAATATTTCAATTCAAAAGGACTTCTACAGGAACTGATAAAAACTAAAATGCTGCATTAAAAGATAGAAGGATTGATTTGGTGTATAAAATTTAGGGTAATTTTCTAGAAATCTGCGGCAACGCCGATTTTAACGAAATTTGGTATACGGGAGTTTTCTGGAGCGCTGATCACGAATCTGAAAGATTTTTTGACGGAAACGTTTCGTTCTCGAGACATTTATCATCAAAATTCAAATTTGAACTAAGCATTATATTTCCCTTCTTTTGCGCACAACTCTTGATTTAAAGCTAAAGGGTCACACAATATTTGATTTTCACCTTTTAAAACCCCGTTTTTCTATGTTTTTTACATTATTTTTGCATTAAATTCAATGGCTTTTCTTTGATAATGCGGCAACCATACATACACATAGGGCTTTATGGCACACTGGGATTGAAATGATTCAAAGTATAGCTATGCAATTTAATGCAAAAATAATGTAAAATACGTAAAAAAACGGGGTTTTAAAAGGTGAAAATCAAATATTGTGTGCCACTTTAGCTTTAAATCAAGAATTGTGTGCAAAAAGAAGGGGGAATATTGTAAAAATAGGATTAGTTTAAATTTTAAGTCTGATGATGAGTATCTGCAGAACGAAACGTTTTTGTAAAAAAATTATTTCAGATTTGTGATCAGCGCCTCAAAAACCCCCATATACCATATTTCGTCAAAATCGGAGTTGTCGCAGGTTTCTAGAAAATTACCAAATTTAGGTAAGTTTAGATATTAAGACTTTTTACTTGTTTTTAGACCCGCGAGCCGCCACTGAATATTAAACATCGATTTTGGTCCTTTTACCACCAAGTCACGAAAATAATTGTGTACCTATTTATATTTACTTACCTTTGGCCCATCCAGTTACAACGTTTCCTAAATATGCTACGTTGTAAGTGGGATTTGGACTTGAAATGGTGGCGCTTGCACAATTTTTTAATCTTATTCTATTAAAGATATATTTAAACGTTTTCCTTTTTTCTTTATGTAAAACTTTACAAGGCATTTCATTAAAAAGCGGTATTTGTATTTTCTTCATCAGTTTATCTTCATATGTCGTCACTATTTTATGATTTCGAGATTTGGTTTCTGATTCAAGTTTAATCATTTTGGATATTTAAAATTTTAATATTTTCGGTACAGTGGTATCAATTTTTTCGGACGTCTATTAGCATATGTTTTATATTTTAAACAGAACCATATTTAAAAACTTTAAAGTGGTATAATTGCTGGTCTTCTTAGTTTCTTCTTATTCATTGTAATTTTTAAAATCTGAAACAAAGAATTTTTTTAATTTATATTTATTTATATATATAAATGATATTATTCAGTTTTGCAGTAAAGACTATTATTCTCTGTTGTTGCCGCATTTTCCAGTCATTACCAAACAATAGTTCAACCCAAAAGCCGCACAGCTTCTTTGAAATAGATTAATATTTAATTGTCAATATTTCATAATCTATAAACTTTTGAAATGGACATCCTTATACTTATTTTCCCTTAATAAATAATAATAATAAAGGGGGATTTTTAATTTAAAAAAGAAATGACTTTTCAGATTTTGTGTCACTGTATAAAATATAAATACAGTTAAGTAATTAAATAACCAACCAAACCAATTAAAAATTAGGTTTCTTTAGGTAAAATCAGGTTTTTGCACCCGCAGTATTTGATTACTAGAGAATATGTATGAAAAAGAGTACAATTTTGAGGGTAAGGACCTTTTTTTTGTTCATTAAAATGTTTTTGCCCCTATATAACGTATCAGCTAAATAACATAACACATAGGCAATGTGAGGAGCAGCTTAACGAAACTAGGTTTTTAAGATAAAGCCCCTTTTTTTGCGTTTTAAAATTTTCATCCTACTGGCGCACTATGTAGTATTCAGTAGGAAATCGTCCAGAAATCAAATAACTTCGTAATAAAATTTTGCTTTATCTTTAAATTTTGGCATCAAATTCAATTTTCTACAACATATAATACAATTTTGTTCTATTTAAAGAAATAAAAATTATGAGTTCCTAGGCATTTTTCATGTTTTTAGTTATAGCTCGCATAATGCCAATTGGAGTAAAATTTTGTATTTATTAGTTTTTGACCATGCGACCAATTTTCCCAAAATTTCGTTTTAAAATTCAAAAATGTTTGGTCCATTTGTCCTCTTGTAACACCTATCCTGGGACACCTTGGATATATTTCGTATAACATTCTAATTTTATGTGTATTTTTTAACCCTATAATCTAACAACCCCATACCCAAAAAATTATATGTAAAAAAAACATCAATATAAATATTAGGCCAAAAGTAAGATGATTAATAGAGTCTATTACAACATTTTTTTTGTCAATGCATTATTTTAATTTTTAGAGTTTTTCTTGTATTTTTTCCGTATTCTCATGTCTGCAGCTGACTGGATACATTTAATAACAAGTTTTATTTTTTAAATGTTAACTGTCTCTCTATAAGTCGATTTTAGTTCCAACAATAATAAAATGGCCATTCTATTTTTATTTCTGGCTGAAAATTAAATTTGTTTAAATTTAAAACATTTTTACAAGAAAAACTTGATTCACAAATTTGGATTGTTTGGCGTTGATTTTTAGGTAAGAATCTTTAGGTAACGTATTAAAAGTTTTCAATAAATAAATCAATGTGTTGTTATTGAAAAATGTTACTTTCAAAACGATTTTCCTTTTTAAAATAATAAAAAATTAAAATTAATTGTGCCTTACGTACTTTAAAAACACCAAAATAATAAACTTTAAAAAATGCATACCTTTATTAAGTACCTAAATGAGAAGAACTTCACAAAACAAAAAATGTATTGGTCAATTTTTTAAACTTTTATACCGCTTTTATGACATCCGGAACCCGTAAACAAAATTTATTTATTTTTAAGTGTCTAGATGACATTTAAATGTTTTTAAATTTTTAAATTAATATTTAATTGCATAAAAAATATGTAAAACCTATGCCCACTACAGCGCCGAATCGCGCATACCGAAACCGCCGGACAAAAGTCGATTTTCAACGTTAAATAAAAATTTTAAATATTTAAGCTTAAATTTAGGGAGTAAAAACATTTTTTAACAGAATTTTCTGCTCTTCCAGAAAGTATTATCAAGGTACGCGCACATACGTCGGAATCAGACGCACGGGACAACGGTACGGATCGAAAAAATAGAATGTGAACGGTAATGGCTGGATTTTAATTAAAGTTGCTATATTTCCGCGGGATTTTTAAATCCGCTGCCAACCGCCCGCACCTTTGTGTTCTGGTTCATTTAATTTCACTAGAACTATTTTTCCAATCCGTACCGCCCGTTTGATGCCGACGTATGTGCGCGTACCTTAATATTTAAGCTATCACTTTTTTAAAATTTGGCGAAAAGCTGAAAAGCTAATAGTTATTGTATTTTTTTTGCAGAAAAAAAGAACTAAAATACGTCTTTTCTAGATACCATTTCGGATCCTTGAAGCCATCAACCATAATTTTTTAGGACACTTTAACAATTTTTTGCAGTAAATCAACTTCTCGACTAGACTATCTGCTTTAAACTGTAACGCATTAAACTTTATTAAAATATTTTTTGTATGGTATACAAAATGTTAATTTGGGGTTTTTACCACATTATTCTTAAACGCACGTGTTATTGGTTTTACACATTCCAATAAAGCTAATAAAAGTCTAGATTATTCACAAAAACCGCTTATAAACAAGTATTACTTATTAAATTATACATATACGCATTATTATACAAATTTATTTTATTGTATTTCGTGTTTATAGATCTTTTATATAACTGGACTTTTTATTTTCAGTTATATTAATGTTAAGTAATTTTATAAAGCCCAAATAACTGATAGGAAAATAAGAAACGCATTGTTAGGTATCTAAGTTTATAATTTTTGGATGATCGGAGAAAGATTGTAATTTCACTCAGAAAATCTACATTAATAAGACTTAAACTTGAAAGGCTCTAAAATATCCTATTTTTTTTTCTGGACATGCTTCAGATATAGAAAAAACATGCTTATTTACAACCATAAACATAATATTGGTATGCAGGCTCTTACAAATTCGAGGGCCACTATTAGAATCTCGGAAACGGGCAAAGTTGCGCATTTTTATACTTGTTTTTCTTTTTAACTTCAATCAGGTATAAAATTATCTGGAGAAAACTAAATTTCGGGAAACCTTTTTTATTTATTTTTCTAAGTTTATTTAAAGAGACAGCCACTTTTTCCGTTCTACAAAATAATGTCATTAAATTTAGCATCTGACTTTTTAACTTTGAGCCGTCATCATCCATCTTGTTTTTTTAAATAGGCGGAATATTTACCTAAATAAACGCGTATTTTAATTCGTAATCCAACGACATATCATACTTTACCTTTATGCAACGTTTTGAACCGAATAACCATTACTTACTATTTTGCAACATTAAAATATGATTTTATTCCAAACGTTTGAGACATTTCCGTTCGCAGGTAAGTGTGTACCCATTTTTTTTATGACAGTCTACGATAAAGTTAATAGGGTCGTTAAATTAAATTAAACAGCTTTATTTTAATACGCATTATTAAAATGTACTTAAACTACATTTATTTTTGTAGCTAGTGAGTAAAATATATGTAAAAAAAAATTAGGAAAATATTATTAAGCAGTAATGAAAAAAGTTTATGCATAATTATTTGCGAACGAAAATTTCCAAGAACGTTTTGGATAAAGTCCGTAATTTTTAATGGCAAAATAGTAAATAATGGTTTTTGGTTCGAAACGTCATAAAATATAAGGTGTGATATTTCGCTGGATTTAGAATTAAATTACGAGTTTATTAAGGTGAAAACCACACCCCTCAAAAAAGAACTAGATAAATTACCCGTATTTAAAGCCTGTAAAATAAAACGGCGGATCGTGCAGATACCAGCTTCTAGTAATTTTATTTTTAATCTAGCTTTTACTACTATTGGCAACATTGTCACTTGTCACTCGTTATTCTCAATTCTGTCATTCAGATTGTGGCATATTTTGTGTTTTTGGAATTTTAATTCCATTTTTGCCGATTTTGTGATTTATTAAAAGTGATTTACAGAAAAACATTTAATTATTGAACAATGCCGACGCGCTGTTTGAGTGCAAAGTTGTTTTAATACTTCTAACAACAAAGGATGCGATGTTACGTTTCACCAGTAAGTAAAAAAATATGGTATTATTAGATTTGGTAATTATTTACAAACCGGACGCATCGCCGATTTTATTAAGATTTGGTGTACGCTGCTCACGAATTAAAAGAATTTTTTGTCCAATTTATTTTCGAGATATCAATTATCACACTTGAATTGAAAACTCACCTAAATTTGGCATATTCCCCCTTTTTTGCAGACAATTCTTGAGTTTTTCTCTAGATTGACAATTAATATTTGATTTCCACCTCTTAAAATCCATTTTTTTATTTATTTTAACCATTTTTGCAAAGCCTTTCAGTAAAACTTAACATTTTTATGGAAAAAAGGGAAAAAAAAGAATAATGGGACTCTAAGAGGTGGAAATTAAATATTTAGTGCCAAATTAGCTTTATGTCAAAAATTGCTTGCAAAAGAAGGAGAAATATAGTGAAAATAGGGTAAATTTGGTTTTTAAGTTTAAAGATGTATGTATATCTCGAAGACAAAACGTGTACAACAAAAAAATCCTTCAGAATCGTAATCAGCGCCCCAAACTTCAACAAATGAAAATTATTAATACCTAGAAATTATCTTTTTTAAAGACTACCAACAAGTCCTCATAGAAGGAGGAAATGGCTTATAGCGGTTAAAAGAAATCCCGATCAGGTATATGGTAGAAATGTAGTATGTTCTGCACATTTCTTGCCTCAAGATTTTGTGCAGTGTGGACGCCGTAAAAGGCTAAAATTCACAGCATTGCCCTCCCAAAATCTACCTACTGTTATATCTGACAAAGAAAATATCATTTTGAACAACCTTTGACAACTTTAGGTAAGTAAAAATAATTACTCTTCTTTTCATTTTGTAAATTAGTAATCTTTGATTTTAATTAAAAAAATGGTATATTGCTGTATGTAAGTCTGTAGGTACCTACAGTTTTTAAAATTTACAAAAATAATGACTAAAATAGTCTCTATTTAAAATCTGGTTTGCCAGTTTTATACAGTATGTCCATGGATGGACTTTACAATAGGACAAATGGACCAAAAATTTAAATTTTACAGAAAGTCGTGTAAGTATGGCAACTGCTTTTTCTTTTAAAAAAACAAGATTCACTTTGGAAAAATTTGTTATATTTTGTACAGAGGCTCCAAAATTATAAAAATGTGATGTACCAAGACAAAACTGCTTTTATTTTTAATAATTCGGCAAAATGTCAAATAAAAAAGGTTTTTAGAATTGAAAGAGGACCCTAAATCTAGAATTTCTAAGCAAATAAACAATTTTTTTAGTATCATTTATTTTATTTATGTTTTACAACAATTTTACATAATTTACCTGATTTTACATTTTTTTATTTAAATATATTGACAAAGTTCGACATTAATTATATCGATTATTAGAACTAGGTAAATGATACAAAAAAATAACATTATTTATTTTATGTAAAATTTTAGATATTGGATTCTTATTCAATTCTCTTTTTTATTTGACATTTTGCTGAATAATTAAAAATGAAGCCAGTTTTGTCTTGGTCCATTTTCACATTTTTGTAGGTTTTGGAGCCCCTGTACAAAACAAAACAACTATTTTAACGTAAAGTTTGTTTCTTTAAAAGGCAAAAGCTGTTGGCATACACAAACATTTACGTTTTTGGTCCATTTTTCCTATTGTAAAGTCCATATCGTCAGTGCGATTGCTATACCTAATATGTGTCACAGGATAAGCATGTCACATATCAGATTTAAGGCACGCACCGACGATATGTGGACATATCTAAGCACTTTTTCTTTTTTGATATTTCAGCTTCCTCAACAAGTAGATACTGGGATAAGAAGTCACCTAAGTGAAGAATTCAGACAATAGAAAAATAGGCAAAAAGATATTTAGTGAAAAGACGCTCCAGGTCAAAGACAGGCGAAACAGACACAAACAAAAAACAATAAATAATCCCACTGATTTCAAGACTTAATATTATTTGTAAAATTCCCTTTTAGCAAATGTAATACAAAAGTGGTTATTAAAAATTCCTCACTAGTTGATTATTTTTAATGCCTGATTAACATACACACACAGGCACACTTACCAAAATATTCTAATTTATTGTGTAAATAAATATTAGTAGTGGAACTGTGTCTATGTAAGTTGGCGTCATATGGAAAACTTTTTATTATTAATTTTACAAAGAAAAGTTATTCTTTATAAAAAGTTCTGCATCGTCAAAAACCTAATATGAAATCATCAGATTTTAAACTATGTCAGTCATCTACGATGTGTGGCCAAAAATTTAATTTTTGCTTAAGATTAAAGTACCTGTATTTTTTGCTAATATCGAAAATTATTCTAAAGAAAAGATGTTAAGAATTAAAAATTACTTCTAAATATGCAACTTTGTTTATTTCAAAAAAACTTTTTTATTTTTTTCCGCGATAATATTAAATTTAGGCTCTTACATTAGTGCACAACATTTCATAATTGAAAATTATTATGGGACACTTTTAACTTAACTTTTAACTAATTTATTTACTGTTTAAAAAAATGTATAATGCACTAATGTACAAAATTATTTTTTTTTGATTATTGCCGAAAAAAATATTAAAAGATATTTTTCTTTTTTAATTGAACAATATTGCATATTTAGAATTAATTTTAATTTTAAACATTTTTTCTTTATAAGAGTTTTCGATATTAGCAATAATACAGGTACTTTTACTCTTGATCAAAAATTATATTTTTGGCTAACCTCATTGATGAATGATACAATTTGATATCTGATAATTTGATTTCAGGTTTTAGACTTGCAGAACTTTTTATAATTAGTAACTTTATTTCATAAAATTAAAAATAAAACAGTTTCCCCATATGACTCCAACTTACGTAGACACACCGTATACCACAATTTAGATAAGCACTAAAGCTGCTTAGACACATATCTTACTGCATAACAGAATATATAAATAGTGTTGTAAGAATGAAGAATGGATGCTATATAAAGAGGAGATTTTATTGGTGTTTTTATTTTGATTGTGTTCTAAACATGTTTAGAATGTAGTTTTTAATTATTTTGCTATATGAATATTAAAAATGTTTATACACGTTAAGCCAATTCAAAAGGTTCATAGGCAATATGTGGAAAGAGGATAGTCTAACGCGTATAAAACACTAACAGGAAGAGATTAGACAAAAAATGCCGGCATGTAAAGAAGATACCACCTTTTTCCGGCTTTGTTATTGCTTTAGTTTTCTATAAACGTTTTAAAGTGGCTGAATATGTGTATTTGTATATTTCTTATGTATACTTTACTTTAAAGCAAATAAAAGTAATTTATATTTGTTTGTTTTTGTTACTAACAACCTCTTTATGGAATAATTACCGAATAAGTCACAATTATCCTTAATATAATCTTAATATAATTTTTTCCATACTAAATTTAAAAAAAAAAGATTTAGTTTGACAAAAGTATAATTTATTTATCCTTCATGGCCTTTTTACTACCTTTTTCTTAACCATAATATTATCTAAATGACAATAAACTATTATTTAAAATTTTAAATTATTTATTATTAAAATATTATTTTTAAAAATAATATCGGACCTATTATAAAAAATAGGTTTTTAAAATAATATTATGGTTGATATAAGAATTTAGCGTTTGACGTTAGCCAGTTTAAATGTTATGATTAGCTTAAAAGAACTTATATACTTTTGTTTTTACAACATTATTATACAGCGTGTCTACTTAAGTTCGCACCATTTGGAAAAATTTTTTATAATTAATTTTACGAAAAAAAAGTTATTCTTTGTAAAAGTTTTGCATGGTCTAAAAGCTAATATGCAATTATTCAGTTCCAATTTTTTACAGTGGTATACGAGGTGTGTTAAAAAATATGAATTTTTGTCAAGAGGAAAGTATCCTTATTTTTCATAATATCAAAAATTTTTATAAGGAAAAAATGTTCAGGATTAAAACAGCCTTTCAAACAATATGCAAATGAGTTTTGAGTAAAGTGCAAAAACTTTTTTAACATTTTTTCTGCGATAACAAGCATTTCTGTGAATTTTTGGCGGTTTTGACAGCTTTTTTAAAAATTAGATTTCAAAATAAGAATGCATGTCACCATAGTATGCACTAATAAAAAAATTAAATGTAATGAATGAATTCTTTTTTTCCTGAAATGAACAAGTTTGCATATTTAAATGGTTTTTAAATCTAAATATCTTTTCTTTATAAAAATTTTCGTAATTATGAAAAATAAGGGTACTTTTCCCTTAAACAAAATTTATATTTTTTGACGTATCTCGTATACCACTGTAAAAATTATTATCTGATGATTGCATTTAAGGTTTTACATCATGCAGAACTTTTTATAAAGAATTACTTTTTTGGTAAAATTGATAATGAAAAAGTTTTTTATATAGTGCGAACTTAAGTAGACACGCTATATATTTTTAAGTTATTTTTAAGGTTAATATTTTCTTCCCATAGGAAGTGTAGACTGCACATAATTTACATTGGGTATTTTTTCTATCTTTTAACTTGAAAATGAAATGGAATAAGTTTTAAATATCAATTTAAACTAAAAAAATATGGAAAGGTAAAAGGGAAAAAACACAATGATTTAATATGGTTTTATTTAAGGACATATGACATGTTTCTGTTTTAATGTTGAATTATCTGGTAAAGGTATCCTTTTTTAAAAGTAAGCATAATGCTTTATAACCTGCTGCATACATGGTATACTCTGAGATACTATTTCCACAGACCATACGGTACGAATATTTCAATTTTGTAATTTTTTAACCTGTCTTTTTTTTATTTCTTTTTTAACAGCTGTTTTTTACTTGCAGTAGATAGCTACTTCAGTACTTAATTATAAATTTTGTTCTTTTATTTGTGAAATTTCCAGAGCCTTTTCACTTGGATCCATATTTAATCTAAAATATTAAGTAAATTAGTATACTCAATATTTAATATAATTTTTAAAATTTGCTGTAAATAAAGCTTACCCAATTTACTTTGATGTGCACTATTAAAAGTTCAGATATTTGATTCATCTTGATGCTCAAGAGCAATAGCCTAATGCCGGAGGTACTAAAAGAGCCATAAAGTGTTACTCAATTTTATGTGTATATCTCAAAAATAAATCTTTTCTTTGAATGGCTATATCCAAGCCAGCCTTTTCCTTAATTGATGGCAACTGTTTTAACTTGAGCAAATTAAGGTTGTATTCTGGTTCTAATTTATTTTCAGTTTTGGACCCTTTTTTGACTGATAAGCTAAGTTTTTGCTGCAAATTTCTTTCAAAATATCTGAAACAAACTCTTCTAGTAGCACAGCTTAAACAATCTTTCCTGCAGGAAGCTGCAAACCATACTTTTTGTGTCAAACTAGTTTTACGGAAACCATAAAATCTTATATTATGGATATGGATTTATCAAAGTTTTCACTTAGATTGTTACTTTTTCATTTTAAGAAATGGGCGTATATATACAAAATGTATAATAATTGTTTACAAATCAGTCGCTTGGAGCATTAAAGCAAATAAAAATATCAAATGAATGATGTCTGGTCTCATACACATAAAGGTAAACTTTGAAAGTTTTACTAATAAACCATTGTTTAAAGCACTTAAAAACAATTTATCTTATAATTTAACTAGTTTAAAGTCAGAACACTGCCGAAAAGCAAAGTAAAACCATAAAATAATAAAAACCACATAAGAACTTGTTTGTTTATGTTTGGTGATCATCTGTTAAATGACATTGCGGATGCAGACCTCGAACGATGTTGCCAACAGAAGTAAGTGACTGTTCCCAATATCGCGATATAAAAGTCACTAGAAGCTGGTGTTCGCATAAACTGCCATTTTTAGAAACTAGTAAGTATTATAGTTCTTTTTAGAGGTATGTGGTGAAAACCAAATATTGCGCCTATTAAAAAAAACAAAGTTGATAATGGCGGCTCAAAGAAAAGATGTCGGATCCTAAATTTAATGGCATTATTTTTCTGGAACGGAAAAGTAACAATATTAAAGTGTTATTTATTTTAAAATACCTCTTTAAATAAACTCGGAAAAAATTAAAACTGTTTCGCAAAATTCTGTTTTCTTTTCCGGATAATTTCTGGACGATTGTAAATTTTTAAAGCTGATTATTGTTAAGCATAAAATGCGCAACTTTGCCCTATTCTAACCAACCTTGTATCTCTTACCGTGTCCGAGATCCTAATGGTGGTCTCCGAATATGTAACATACTGTATACGAAAACTGATAGTTTAAAACAACGACAAATGGACCAAGCGATTCATTCCCAACTTTATGATAAACATTAAGCCAACAATCCTAATAGGCAAAGGGGTGAAGAAAGCGCTGCATGAAAATGGCGGACTTACTTTTTGACCTTGGTCGATAGTATGCACCAAAGGCGTAACAGGCGTGTAAAATTAAATATTTTTTTTCTATTATAAATATTTAAATTTCAATAATTATACAAAATTACATATAAATTATACCACAAAATCCAGACATATAAAGAAACCTGAGTTATTTTGTAGCTATGATAAAGCACATTTGTTTGAATCAATTTTTTTTATACTTTTGTGTTATTATATTTATTTCTCTTTATATATTATTACAATTCAGACTATACTTTGTTGTATATAACTTAAAGATATTGTTTTATTGATATTATTTGTTATAGGTATACAGCGCATCCTTAAAGTCTTCCACAAATCGATTACAACTCGGGTAATGAACTTAAAAAATAAGTAAGATTAACCATAAACTAAGAAAATGAATTGTAAAAGAATTTATGTAGAGTGAGGATTTTAAAAGTGCTCCCCTCCTCTTAATTTTTGAACGGGACAAGATATCGATGTCGGATAAAATTTGGGTAAAACGGTGTCACTTAAACTACTTTTTGACATTAAAATTTTTATGGTCACGAGGCCTAGTGCCCAGGGGGCGTTATCAACTTTTTCTTTCTAATGGAAAGTGGGATCATGTAGCACCTCGTTTTAAAGGTCCTTTGATTATCTGCTCAACGCCAGTCTGCTTTTAAAAATTGGCCGAATCGGTCTAGATATAGCAAATTTATGCCAAATTTCAAACGGTTATTAGTGTAAAACGGTGGATCCGATTTTTACAATAAAACAGTGTTGAGTAGAGAATCAAAGGGCTATAATTGAAAATATGAATTAACAGAAAAAACATTACTTATTGTAATAATTTATATTTTATATAATAAAAAAACAATATAAAAACACGTGTACAACAGAAAAGTTTATGATACTCTGACACTTGATAAAAGGATATAACCATAAAATGTACAAAAAGCGTTAAATGTAAAAGCAAAAGGTCTTGAAATTCTTATAATTTTTTTGGGAATTGCATCTTTCTTTAAGATGTGCCATTACTTCTAATAGTGTCTCTAAAATGTTCCCACATATGTTTAAGGCTTGACAAATAACCACACATTTTAAGAATTTAGCTTTTAAAAAAAAGGTAATATCTAATAATTATTGAACATAGTTAGTTTATTAACATATCTAAAAATGATAGAAATATATTTATTTTTTATTTAAAAATTTATATTACGAAATCCTTTAATATAAGCTTATCCAATAATTACTTGCTGTTAGTAAGTTTAGAGTGGCAAAATTAAATTTGGCAAACAGCATTTTAGCGCATTTACTGTGATGTATTGATGACAACAGTTCAAACGAAAACAAACCTGGTCCATTTGTCGTTGGTTTAAAACCATCAGTTTTTTAATCTTACTTTTACCCCGTAATAATTTATTGTTTAACAATTTTGAAAAACGTCCAACGTCCAAGATATATGGGCAATCTCCAATGATCTAAAAATTAAAGGGATTGCTAATAGAAAATGATCCCCATATATTTTCAATAGACCTGCGCAAGAATTTTTACCCCACACTGGGAGAATTGCTGTACACCTTTGCACATGCGCAGTTGTTATAAAGGTTAGCATTTTTATTTAAAACCCAATATAGTGTTGGCAACATTGACAAAATTAGCAGTATTTTAATAAATATAGTGGTTGCAACACTGAAAACGTTTACCTATGCGGTGACCTAATTTAGGATTTCCCGATCGTAAAATCCAGGTAAAATTGACGCCGTCGACCGACCAAACCCAATCTCCCATCTACGGTCGACCGTTATCAGATATAGTTATTTGGTATTTGGTGTTTCATTTGTGCGTTGTGAGTAATTCTTGGTGTTTTTTAAACTTTTATTTAATTTAAGTTTTGCATAACCAAAATTAAATAATGAGTAAGTAGCAAATTTCCTGTTTTAAATAATACTCTTTATTGCCATGCAGTCAATTTTTAGAGATCAATAAATCCATTATTTTTTGAAATAGTCATGGTTTGGGTTAATTTTTTTTTAGCGGGAAAAATTGTATTTAAGGATTATAGAAAAATATATATGGGGTTCCATTTAAAATAACAAACTTGCCCTATATACGAAAATTGACCGTTTTCGTAAGAAATAAATGTCACAACTAAATGGCAAGGATATAAAAAGAAACTTAAAAAAATCTAAGGCTTTTCGCGAAAACCGCATTTTGATAATTTTATTTCTTTTAAAATTATTCGCAGTGAAAATGGGTTAAAATATAGTCGGACACCCTGTATTAGCATTGGACTGATGCATTTATAATTACACAAAATAAAATATGGCAGTTTAATTAAAATAATTTGACACATTTTCAAGTTATAACACGTAGCCATAAGCAATTTCGTCGGCAATATCACGATGTGGCGTATCTCAAAAAGTAGGAAAATTGACTAGAGCTGATGTAATTGCTTAAAAAAGTTGCATTGACATATGTTAGATTTTGATATCTTTAAAAGTTATAGAAATATAATACTAAGCCTATTTCATTTTACTAAAAAAGAGTAGTACAAAAAATACCTAAAAAGCACCCTCGTGAAATTTAAACATAAAGATACGCCGCTTTGTGATATTGAGGACGATTTATACCATATAATATCTTGTAGATTGCTTATTGCTCGTATGTTAAAAAAGGAACATAGGTATCTTTCTGTGGAATGTTTTGAATAAAATTAAATAGTCCAAGCGATTCCATTGCGCTTTAAGCCTAGTTTAAGATTATTACATTATCAAGTTTATTTCAAGTTGGCATTTGTAGGCAAATTAAATCAATAATTACTTACTGGGTACATTACCAATTTTAATATTTGTGATTCGCTTTTTTTTTTGTGGTTTCAATTACAAATATAAGGTCAGTTTGGCCCTAACCCCAAAAATAAATAATTTCAATGGGATTACACGTCAAACTTAACTGAACGACAACTGCTACGCCAACGGGAACGAAATATCAGTTTATGAATTGAGATTTATTCCTCAAACAAGTTACACCAAATCTAATTGCTTTTATAATAAAATACCAACTATTCAGTTTTGTTGTGTCAAGGTAGTGTTAAGAAGGAAGATAATAATACATAAAATAGCGTGCAGGTTTGAGGTTAAGTAAAAGTGGGTCCTCATGAATCAAAAAGAAGGTGTTTTAGTAATAAAATGGAATTTAAATTGAGATCAGTGCTTCTAAGCACTCTCGTTTGCTAAATCTTAATAAAATCGGCGATACGACCGAAAAATAAAAAAATATACAACAAAAAATAGTCCCCAATATAAAACCGGTTTACTTTTTAGGGACTGCTATGAAAGACGAATACAGACTTAAAATAAAATATTTAAATATGTATACCCCAAAATTACTTGGTATATTTTCTTTATAAATGAATCATATACAAAATGTTAAACCCGGTCCTGTTGTTTGTTTTCGGCTAGTCACTAAATGTTTATTGCGCATGCCCACAAGTGTACTGCGCGGTGCCCACGTAGGGGTTATTGTGATTTTCGCTGCATTCATCCATATTTATTTTTCAGATCATTGGCAATCTCTCGGATTCATAAAGAACACGTGAAAATAATGTGACAAGTTCCTATATTTTTTTCTAAAGCGTCTCTTTACAGAGATATGTGTCCTTAAAGGACTTCATTAGTTCGCCAGGGGCGGAGTGACCCTTACAAAATAGTGTTAATTATTTTTACGCCCTATATAATAACTTAATAAAATAGTATTTTTAAGTAGCTTAAATCCTCTGTTAAAAAGGGATAAATTAAAGTGTTTACGACAAAAACAAGTTTTTGTTTAGTAGGGACATAAAACAAAATAGGTTATTCTGTTGAATATGGTACTAAAAACCCTTTTTTTCACGAAACTAAAAAACAATGTTGCAGCATTATCAAGGGTTCCATAATCTTTATTAAGTTAAAGGCGCCTATGTCAAACCGACAAACAACATTATTAAATACAACCCTATTTATTCAAAATGCTGTTTTTTCAAATACGCTTTACTTTATCGATATCGGACAGGAGTACCTTTTCTTAGCTAAGGATTTAAACTATATAAAAATAATATTTTTATTCCCTTATTATACAGGGTGTAAAAATAATTAGTACTATTGCGTAAGGGTTAGTCCGCCCCTGGCGAACTAAAGAAGGCAAATGTTGTACAAGAATACCATTTTAAGGAGTCCTAACTGATTTTTATCATAATGAAAAATTATTTAATTATATTAGGTAATACAGAAATTATTTAAGAAAAGCCAATTTTTAGTGGCGTCCTTTAAGGGCACATATCTCTGTAAAGAGTGACTTTGGGAAAATATTTTATATAAGCTTATCACATTATTTTACTGTGTTTTATATGAATCCGAGAGATTGCCAACATATTCTTGGACACCCTGTATATCTGGATTAGGCGAGCTTAGGTAATAAAGTAAAAAAATAAAATCGATATCTATCCTAAATTTACCGTTGGATAGGCTTTAGATGTAGCAAACATGTGGTGTTTTCGACTCATCTTTTTAGTTGACAGATAAACAATGGTTTAAACTTCATTATATACCAATTGGTATGTTTTTGGTAAAAAGTGAAGTTAAACCAATTTTTTATCTGTCAACTAAAATATATACAAAAATGAGCCGAAATCGCCCATAGTTATTTACAATTAGGTACCTAAAATAAACATTTACGATTTTTTAAAAGTTTGAAACCATCACTTTTTGACTCCTACTTTGGACCCACGGGAAGACAATCATTTTTATTCCGGTAATAATCTATTGTTTAGGATGTATAAAAGCAATATATTTTTAAATAAGGCAAGTCTACTAACCAAATAAAAATTCAAAATTGATTCTGAGTCAAAATTTCTTAAGCGGGCCACTAAAAATCGACTATTCGATTTTAATTTGGTGGCTTTATAGGGTTAAAGTAGTATCCCGAAAGAGTTTTTAAAATTCAAATTTTTTAAAAATTTATGAGTGATTTAAAAATATCTAGTTCTTTTTTGTAAATTACAATATATAAGCTAATAATTACTGTAATTTGATGGAAATTAATTTGTGTGCTAGGAAATAGTAGGAAAACAAAAAAAACGTAAAAAATTATAGTTTGTTACAAATAATGGTTTTATAAAAAACAAATGGAAATTTAGCTAACTTCTCGGTGTTGTAAAGGAATTTGTCTGTATAAAAATATTCATTAATCTATTAACTAATATTGGTACAAAAAATTTTTGTTGCTGTCTTACAAGAAAAAAAAGATATAAACGCTTTAATGCGCCTGACACCGGTTTTATTTAGCCTGGAAGACCGCAAAGTAGCGCGTCTGCCTAAGTCGCTCTTTAGTACTTGTTTGACCTTGAATAAGTAAAACCAGTCTTTTGCGCATTACAGCTAATTTTTCTGGTAAGAGAGCACCAAAATTTTTTGCGCCATAATTTAGTTAATAGCTTAATGAATATTTTAAGTTAAACAAACTTGTTCTACAACACCGAGAAGTTAACTAAATTTCCATTTGTTTATTATTAAACTAATTATTTATAAGCAATTATTTGTTTTTACGTAAATTATTATTTTTCTGTTCCTCTACTATTTCTTAACACACAAATTAATTTACATTCAAATCCAGTAATTATTCGCTGATATACAACGTGTCCTAGATAAGGAGGTACAGTAGGGGGTATCTTGTAATGCTAAGAGATATAAAGTCGGTTTATTTGGAACAAAGTTAATGTTTTATGTCCCTAATACTGTTTAGAAAGTTTTAAAATTTTGAGTATTTCTGGAGATATCCGAGAAAAACCCAAAAATTGGAAATTGGTTTTATTTATTTAATGGTCTTGTTTAAAACTGAATTTTAAAATAGATTTCACTTTTACAATGCCACTTTTTCTGCTCTATCCACTGGTAGTATTTTATTTTAACTGCGACGATTCGTGTTCGTAGGACCATCATCAACTTTATTTTTTTAAATACGGTCCTGATATTCTAATATTAAAATTTAAATGCCGCTTATAATACAAATTCAATGATGTATCACACATTGAGGTGTAATCCTAATACGGACCTGTATTTTTAAAAATTTGGTAATAATAACTAACTCTACATTTTAAATCAATAAATTACTTTAATAAGCAAAGCAGATCTAAAACCAACATCCCCTACTATTACTAACTTGCATTTTTTAATACGGATCTGATACTGATATCGAAATTTCAAAGCCAATTTTATTTTAAATTTACATTATGGTCTAACCATAGTACGGACCTGTATCTCTCGAAAAAATATAGTAAGTTCTTCATTTTAAACTAGTACATTAACTTGGTAAAAAAATAATAACCAAAAAATGTACAAATATTAAATTATCCAATGATTTACTTAAACAGTAACAATTTTTATACGAAACTTGTTTTAGCTTTTGTCTAGTCAGGTAACTTTAACAACTGGCAAAAGATCTTTGATAATTTTTAACTGTAGTTTATTTAAGATATTAGAAAAGCCTTAAAAACAAATAATTAGGTTGGTCGCAGATAACTTGTTTTTCTTAACATTGGCGGTATGACGATATGATCATTAATTTGCGAATAATCATGCAGAAGCTTTCCCAGTTTTTTTTCATGTACGCAGATTAAGGATCATACCATCATACCGTCAATGTTAAGAAAAAATTTATCTTCTACCAACTTAACTATTCGTTTTTAAGGATTTTCTAAAATTTTAGATAAATTAAAGAT
The DNA here is from genome assembly GCA_014170235.1 of Listronotus bonariensis. NCBI lineage: Eukaryota > Metazoa > Arthropoda > Insecta > Coleoptera > Curculionidae > Listronotus > Listronotus bonariensis. The sequence continues at coordinate 89,346 of JACEGR010000413.1, forward strand.
AAAAATTAGCAAATATATTTTGCCTGTTATTGGTGGATTTACCTGACTAGACAAAAGCTAGCAAAACAAGTTGCGCATAAAAATTGATATTGTTTAGGTATATTATTAAATACTTTATTATTTTTGCATTTTTTAGTTATTATTTTTCTACTAAACCAACGTATTAGTTTTAAATGTGGAAGACTATTTTTACCGAATTCTGATAAATACAGGTCCGTACTACGGTAAAACCATAATGTAAATTTGAAATAAAATTGAAATTTTGATATTAAAACATCAGGGCCGTACTTAAAAAATGAAAGTAAGTAATGATAGGAAGTTTTGGTTTAGTTCGGCTTGGTTTATTAAAGTAATTTATTAACTTAAAACGTAGAGTTAATTATTTTTAACGAATTTCTAAAAATACACGTCCGTATAACCTTAATGTGGGATACATCATTGAATTTTTATTAAAATCGACTTTTAAATTTTGACATTAGAAAATTAGGACCGTATTTAAAAAATTAAGTTGATGATGGTCCTACGAAAACAAAACGTCGCAGTTCAAATAAAATACCAACATTGGATAGAGCAAGAAAAGTGGAAATGCAAAAATGAAATTTATTTTAAAATCCGCTTTTAAATAAGACCAGTAAATAAATAAAACCAAGTTCTAATTTCTCGGTTTTTCTCGAATCTTTGGAAATGCTCGGAATTTTAAAACTTTCTAAACAGCATATTAGTAGGCACATAAAATCTCAACTTTGTTTCTTTTTAACCGACTTCGTATTTCTGACTATTTCCAAAATGCCCATACTGGTCCTCCTTATCTTGGACACGTTCTATAGTGTGTCCCAGGATGAGTTTTACAAGAGGACAGATGGACCAAATTTTTTTAAATGTTTAAAACAAAATTTTGGCAAAACTGGTCGCATGGTCCAAAACTAAGAAATACAAAATTTTACTACAATTGGTATTATACAGGACGAGTTATAGCTAAAAATACGAAAAATGTCCAGGAGTTAACTACTTTTATTTTTTAAAATAGAACCAAATTGAATAAGCAAATATTGTGGAGAAATAAATTTTATCTTAAAATTTAAAGTTAAAGCATAGAAATAAAAAAATGGTATTGTCAATTTTTTTACATTACGCATTACAAAATTTAGTTTTAAAATTTAAAAATTGTTGGTCTATTTGTTCTCTTGTAACACCTATCCTGGGACAGAATGTATTGTATTTTACAAAAAATCGAATGATCAATTTTTAGTGGCTCACATAAGAAATTTTATTTCATTACGAAAATCTTAACGCAGTCAAACAGGTCAGTTTTTATTACCGGTATATAATTAATTAGATATCAACAAAACTAAAAGTTTCATAACTAAGGAAGACTAGACAGGCCATTAAAAAGTTTATTACAAATTTATGTTAATACCAAGTTATGTTCGTTTTACAAAAAAAATTGTTTACAAACTACTGTAATTTTACCTTAGAAAATTTTAGAACACGCAAGTAGATCCAAACATACGTACATAAATATTCCATTTATAATGGTTACATATAAAATATAATATTTTAAGCATTTAAAAAAGTATTTAAACGCGATAAAATATATGTATCTGTGTTACTGGCTACTAATCTTAAATATTTTTTAAATTAAGGAACACTAATAATATAGAACATATAAACAGAAGTAAAAACTTTAACATATTTGTCTAGTTTATTAGGGAAGGGGCGCCGAGAAGTGCAAGGGGGTGCATTTGCATCCCCTGGCTTTTGGGTAGCGTAAGAAAGTGTATAAAAAGCACATTTTATAGAATAAAAATCAAGTTCTCTTTGCACTTTAATAATACATTACATACCAAGGTAGAAAGTGTTTCATTACTGTCTAGTTCAGGCAATTTGGATGTTACGGTAGAACAAATTAAAGACAAGCTATTATTTTTTTTGTGTAGGAAAGGGTATCTAGATTAACACACTTGGGCGCCATCTTGTTTTTCTTTTAATTTGATTTATTTACTTTTTATTTATGCTCTTACAGAAAGTTACAACGGCACTTTATTTTTAGACCTTAAAAAGACGCTTCTTTTGGTATTAAAAACATAATAATCTCTTTAAATAAAAAAGTTACACATTTTAAGTAATGGTAAATTAAAAATAAAATAAAATTATAAGTCAAGATTAAATTAAGTGAGATATTTTCCTATTTAAAAAAACAAATTTAACCTAATGTAACCTTTTAAATTCATTCTTTTAATTAAAGAAAGTCAGTTATTTGTTCAACTAACACTTTAAAAATGATAATCCCACAACATTGATCAATCTTTAGAAAGCCGAACTTCTTAGAAATTCCGTCCATACTCACTTTATTTGCACAAAAATATCGTTTTAGTAAATTTGAGAACTTTCTGTTGTCATGAAAGGAACTAGTTCACTATTGTTACTTTATCCTTGTAACGTTTTTTAATACCCAACCTCATGCCGTAGGATCCATGAAATTACTAAGAAATTCTTACACCTTAAGTATTATTAATAAATATTGTATAAGGCATTAAATTTGGTTTAAACTTTCGGCGTTTTGTATTTAATTTTCGTGAACACTGCGGTTTTTAAAAAGTGTCCTTGGTATAAAATAAAGTTAGCGCTTTAACCATTGGCGATTCTTCTTTAAAGACAAGCAAGCTTTTTTACTTTTGTTAAATTTTATATGTATATTTATAAACTTCCCCAAACATCATTTCTCTTAATAGCTTGTTGTGTTGCAGTCGAAACAACAAAAGTTTAGTGACTTTTAAAATCAAGAGACTTAAAAGAAAGATTTAGAGTGGAAAGCAGCATTGGTTTGAAGCATTGTTATTGTCGAAAGTTTATTGTGTTTTTAAACGGTTTTACTTAACTTGACCTGTTTATTTGTTTGGAATTATTTGGGTCACATCTAGTAATTGGAATTTGACCCCCTTCCTGACGACCGATCGATCTGAAATTTGGTACACTCCCTTAATCTTGATGACAGTACAATATAACATATTTTTTATGATTGTAAATCCAACATGGCCGCCGATAAAAAATGGCGGATTACATATTACTTCACTACAACCTCAGTATGGGTATCAAATTAAAGGGCTTGATTGGTAGAATAGAACCCACTAGGATAAAATTAAAATCCAGGATGGCCGCCGCCACTAAATGGCGGATTACAGTTTTTTACAACTACTTCAATATGGGTATTAAATGAAAGGGCTTGATTGGTAGAATAGAACCCATTATAAAAAAATTAAAATCCAAAATGGCCGCCGCCAGAAAATGGCGGATTACATTTTTTTCACAACTACCTCAATATGAGTATCAAATGAAAAGGCTTGATTGGTAGAATAGAACTTACTATGAAAAATTAAATTCCAAGATGGCCGCCAAGACAAAATGACGGATTACATATTTTTCCACAACTACCCCGATATGGGTATCAAATAAAAGGGCTTGGTTGGTACAATAGAGCTCACTATAAAAAAATAAAATTCAAGATGGCCGCTGCTACAAAATGCCGAATTACATATTTTCCACAACTACTTCAATATAAAATCGTTGGTTAGTTTTGGCTATTATGGTAATGGAATGAGAAGTATCAACTAACAACAAAATTAAAAACTTAAAAAAAAATATTACTTACCGAATTATTTTTTAGCTTTTAGTACAATAAAACCGTTAACATAAAAAAAAATTACATAATCTATTAAAGTCTTTTAGATGGGTATAGTTTTTGTGCAATATTTGTAACGTGTTAAAGAATTTGCACATTTAATCTCGTATCATAAAAAAATAAAAAAAAATAAAAAATTCTCAGAAACGAAGCAACTCGGACATATGTTTATAGAAACTTTTCTTCATTAAATGACACAACAACTCACCCTTTAAAGTTTGCTCATGCCGTAGGATCCATGAAATTACTAAGAAATTCTTACACCTTAAGTATTATTAATAAATATTGTATAAGGCATTAAATTTGGTTTAAACTTTCGGCGTTTTGTATTTAATTTTCGTGAACACTGCGGTTTTTAAAAAGTGTCCTTGGTATAAAATAAAGTTAGCGCTTTAACCATTGGCGATTCTTCTTTAAAGACAAGCAAGCTTTTTTACTTTTGTTAAATTTTATATGTATATTTATAAACTTCCCCAAACATCATTTCTCTTAATAGCTTGTTGTGTTGCAGTCGAAACAACAAAAGTTTAGTGACTTTTAAAATCAAGAGACTTAAAAGAAAGATTTAGAGTGGAAAGAAGCATTGGTTTGAAGCATTGTTATTGTCGAAAGTTTATTGTGTTTTTTAAACGGTTTTACTTAACTTGACCTGTTTATTTGTTTGGAATTATTTGGGTCACATCTAGTAATTGGAATTTGACCCCCTTCCTGACGACCGATCGATCTGAAATTTGGTACACTCCCTTAATCTTGATGACAGTACAATATAACATATTTTTTATGATTGTAAATCCAACATGGCCGCCGATAAAAAATGGCGGATTACATATTACTTCACTACAACCTCAGTATGGGTATCAAATTAAAGGGCTTGATTGGTAGAATAGAACCCACTAGGATAAAATTAAAATCCAGGATGGCCGCCGCCACTAAATGGCGGATTACAGTTTTTTACAACTACTTCAATATGGGTATTAAATGAAAGGGCTTGATTGGTAGAATAGAACCCATTATAAAAAAATTAAAATCCAAAATGGCCGCCGCCAGAAAATGGCGGATTACATTTTTTTTCACAACTACCTCAATATGGGTATCAAATGAAAAGGCTTGATTGGTAGAATAGAACTTACTATGAAAAAATTAAATTCCAAGATGGCCGCCAAGACAAAATGACGGATTACATATTTTTCCACAACTACCCCGATATGGGTATCAAATAAAAGGGCTTGGTTGGTACAATAGAGCTCACTATAAAAAAAATAAAATTCAAGATGGCCGCTGCTACAAAATGCCGAATTACATATTTTCCACAACTACTTCAATATAAAATCGTTGGTTAGTTTTGGCTATTATGGTAATGGAATGAGAAGTATCAACTAACAACAAAATTAAAAACTTAAAAAAAAATATTACTTACCGAATTATTTTTTAGCTTTTAGTACAATAAAACCGTTAACATAAAAAAATTACATAATTTATTAAAGTCTTTTAGATGGGTATAGTTTTTGTGCAATATTTGTAACGTGTTAAAGAATTTGCACATTTAATCTCGTATCATAAAAAAATTTAAAAAAAAACAAATTCTCAGAAACGAAGCAACTCCGGACATATGTTTATAGAAACTTTTCTTCATTAAATGACACAACAACTCACCCTTTAAAGTTTTGTGCCTTAGTTAGGAAATACTCTGTATATTAATTTGGTAAAAAGTCTTTTTAGGCTACTCTGTACATCTAACATAATTATTTTTGTGGTAATGTATTTTCTCATTAAGCAGGACTTTTCATGAAGAGGCACATTCTTTCGTAAAGTAAATAATTAAAGTTTCTTATTTGGTAAGAACTTTAAGACACGCTGTATATTACAAGAATAATCCAAAAATTAAAAAAAAATTGTATTACAAGATTTTAAAAAGTTGAGACAAAAATTTTATAGTAAAATTAATTAAAGGTCAAATATCTCGATAACTGTTAGTCTTAGCGATTGAATTATTAGGAAATTTTTGTAGCAAATTAAATTTTTAACAACTTTGTCAATTCTCTGAAAAAAAAGCTTTGTCCAATATTGATCGCCTTAGGCCCTTAATGGTGAAGGGTTGCGACGTCGCGCATTAATTCTTTTGATCTTACTTTACAGACAAGCTGTGAATCGGAGCGAACCTAGAGCTGCAACACTTATCTGGTTCCGACGTCCAGATATGTTCTCGACGTGGTACGGTTGCAGTTCGTGGTTCATATCTGGACGCAACTTTCAATACCGAATTTCGTAAATGTAGCTTTGCAGTTTTTAAGATATTTAAGGTTTGCATAATTCTTATATGCCAGTATCTCTAGAATAATGAAAAGGATAAAAATAGACAGGTAATTTTAAAAGTTAATTTAATTTTTTTATCTTAAATTTCTAAAGCATAAATGCGGATACTAAAAAAAAACTAAATAAAATTATGAAAAACCTACATATTTAGAGATGACCATAACATTTACCTTTGTTACAGAATTAAAATAAATTATCACCAAAGTAATTTTTGTTGACATTCAAAATTAGATAAATTATTTTTGACGTACAAATTAAAACCAAAATTTTATAGGAAAATACCATTCTTACCAAAATTTATTTTTATTTAATGCGATAATTTAGGTAAATAAAATTTAATTATGATAGATTTAAAATCTATAGGTTGGTTATTATAATAAGTTCTTCAAATAAATTGAAGGGTTTGGACCTATATGGCTTACTTAATATATTTTTAATTGGATATGGGCAATGAATTTTTTGGTAGTTTTATAGTTCTATTAATACATACCGGGTGCCCACGAGATCACTTTCCGGCTGCCATTTTTTATTCCTTTATCGATACTGACGAAACTTGGTGTGGTTGTTAGACTAACGAAAAGTCATTTTAGGTGTATAAAACAGGCTTTTACGACGGTTTCACCGGAAATACCTAAAACTTTTGATTTTTAAATGGGACACCCTGTATATTTTTTGTGTGTTTATTTTTCATCTAGAGTGTCATGATCATTCCAAAATCATTCCTTGCACTTTAGTTACTTTCAGAAAAATACGAAATTGATTTTATCTTTTTAAACTTTTTTACTAGTTTTTTTAGTTTTTTTTAGTTTTTTTTTACCATAACTCAAAAACCAAAATAGGACCATATCACTTTCATAATATTTCTAAATGCAGTATTTCGAAGCGAATCTAACGATATAAAGCACTACGACACTTTACTTCATCTTCTTTTAAAAACAACATTTATTATGTTATCGTAGTTGCCATAAAAACAGAAGCTAATAGAATATGTTGTAAAAACCATTGCTTGTGTTCCGATAAAAGTTTAAAAAAACATTAGTTAAAGTCATTTTTGATGAAACCGGAAGTCGTATACACCTAAAAATTACTTTCTGTTAGTCTAACAACCCCACCAAGTTTCGTCAGTATGGATAAAGAAATAAAAAAATGACAGCCGGAAAGTTATCTCGTGGGCACCCGGTATACTGTTCGTCCACTGAATGTATTGGATAGAGGTGTGACTGCGATCGCAGTCGCTGCTACAAATCACCGGTTATTAACAAATCATTTTGGTAGCTGCTACTTGCGCCTGGCGATCGCAGTGAAAAAATCACTCTTTAATATTCGCAGTTCGCAGAGGTGGCGCTGCCCGTAACCACACCATTAAACGGCGACTGCGATCGCTGGACGGTGATTGTGATTGCGATTCAGTGATTCTAACCTCTTTCATTTAAATTTATGGTGATTATGCATGTTTACGTTAGTGAAATGGGATGCGAATTGGCTTGCTTACCGGATGAAAACTATTTTTTTATCAATTTGATTTGTTAATAATTCTATCGCGAATGGGTTGCCCAAATAATATGATCAAAGCTATAAATGTTTATAAAAAAATTAAGATATTTGATATACTTCGTGTAATGTCGGTTTTTTTTTATATACATTTACTAATATGCCAATGCAAATCAGTAATTAAATTATATGTATATTAGGGTAGGGCGGGGCTAGTTGAGCATAGAGGTAAGTTGGGCAATCAAAATATCTCAAAAACTATCGACCGCACGCGAAAGCATTAAATAGCACAAAGAAGGGGTTGCGCCAGAGGAACTGATTGTGCAACCACTAGTGGTGACGCGGCGATCGAGAAAACTATCCGTGCGCATTGTTTATTTTGTAATTAAAAAGTAAAATAATTGCAAGCCGGAAAATTTTATCTGTAATAGTTAAATGTATTCCATTCTCAATCAGGTAAGTGTTAATCTTAAGTAAATTTATTGCAGTTTTAATATGTATAAAGATTTTGAATACAATTTTTACCGGTTTTTTAATAAATTCACTTTTTTTTAAATTTCAGGTTGGGGTTAGTTCAGCTACAATTGCCCAACTAACCCCACGGTTTTAAGTATAAAATGTTTTTTTAGGATACGGACTTATAACAGTAAAACACTAAAGTCTTCTCAAGATTTAAAACAGGCTGCAACCAGAACTTTATACAAGCAACAAAGAAAACGAGCTGACCTATCTAACTTATAAATTTTCTCTGGAAATAGTTCGACCATACCCAAAGGCTGGTCCAAAAAAATCTGCAATTTTAACAGATACAGAAGGCATTACAGGAGAAGCAAAATAAAACTGCTTAAAAAGTTTAAAAAACGAAGATGAATTGATAGATATTAAATCCAATAATTAAGCTAAGCTAGGTACGTTGCTGGTTTATTAATAAGATTTGTTGTCTTGTCACTATAAGATTATAAATATAAAAAGCAAATTGTCAAAATGTATTTTTATTGTAAACGTATCTAACATTCAAACCATTATTTGACTATACTTTCTAAGTGCTCCACTAGTCCCATACCCTTGCTCAACTTACCCCACCTATGGGGTACGTTGGGCATACTTGACTATCTACATTAAAATAGATGTAGCTCCTAAATTCGACTTATTAGAAAGAAACTACTATGGACACTATTAATAAGGAATAAATTGCTAATCCATCAGTATGCGTTATAGGCCATTAAGACTTATTTTTGAGGAGCTATAACCGATCAAGTGAAAAATTGCTCAACTAGCCCCGCCCTACCCTAAATGACAGAATCTATTTAAAAATGATATATTTTTTCTTCATTCAATTTATCAAGGTTATCTATATGACTTTATTTATGAAAATTTAGCATGTTTCCGTAAAGAGTGATAATATCACAGTTTTCAGTAGCAGCTACTTTTAGATAGCAGTAGCAGCGATCACCGATATCAAAAAATCACTGTTAAGCCCACCGCTAGTATTGGAACGACGCGACGCAGGGGATGAAATTCGCGCCATGAACATACTTGAATATCATTCTACGATGCTTTAGAGGCTCGTCTCGAAGGTCACCAATCTATCGCCGACTTTCTTTTCGCACTAAGGTATTGTTGCCAAACTATTGAAAGTGTAGGAAGATGTTGGGGGAATATAAATATTTAACTATAGTACATAATAATATTCGGTTTATTAAGAAAAACAATTTAATATGCAATAAAATAAAATCACTTTGGGGAATAAAAAATAACAATAATAACAAGATTAAAACAGCTACCATAATTAAATATTAAATATTGAAATAATATAGTGTAAAATAAGTGAGGATTATTAGGATAAAAAACTGACAACATCTTAAAAGCAACATATTTTTTGCTTGCATTCTTTAATCGAGATTCACTGGCTGGGCGAACAGTAAACACTATACACAAGGTTTGTTCCAGCAGGCTGTCAGAAATGTTTGCAACCGTTCGGATTTTGCGCACGTCAAATTTGTCGTTCCAGCAGTGCCATGTTTGTAACATTATACAATTGTTTGTTGTTCCAGCAGTAGGGTTAAGATGTTGGAAACATGTTGGAAAATGTTTGAAAAGTTTGCAAACTTTCTTCAAACATTACTGACAAATTGTTAACATAGCCTTTCTTGTATTGACGTATAAGCAGTATGCACGCCTTGTTTATTTTTTGTTCCAGCAGAAAACTGTTGCCAACATTTCTAACTAATGTTGCTAACATGTTTCCAACATTCTGCTGAAACAAACCTACAGTATTGTATTGTATTGTATTGTATTGTATTATAGTGAATGGGGTCGTTCGGCTTAAGCTAGCCCTTCTCCCACTTCGACCTAAAAGATCTTTTGTGGATACCCTACATTAGTTAATCCCCTCTATTCCCAAACTTTTCGCGAAGCTGGAAATATTTCGGGGTACTACAGTATTAAACCGCTAATAATGTTATTAATGTGTTAGTATTTCTGTAAGGTATAAATAGGTTTATTGTACATCCGTTAGCAAAGTTTAAAAAAAATCATATTCGTTGCAAAAAATTTTACAATAAAGTTGGCATCATTGCATTTTGCACCTCCACTCATTCTTTTTAACACGGTGCGTAAGAAATAAAATTCTTAATTGTATTTATGGTTTGGATTAAAGGCCTATTTGTATTTTAAAGAAATACTTAGGGTCTGGGTATTGTTTTTATACGATACCTAGAGTACGTGTACATCGTTATACTGAATCCAATTTACCCGATCGGATAACAACACAAAATACTGCTATACAGTGTGTTATGGCGGGCATTTTGTCCTTTTACATTTATTATTTAATAATTATAACCTTTTTTTTGTTCTTTACACCTAATAAGCGACTATAAAATTTAGGCAAAATTAACGGAATTCCTCATTGAATTTCTCTAAACATTCTAGACTATAACAATTACTAAACCAGCATCGGTTATTCAAAGAACTTCAGCTTTGCTGATTTTTTCCCCGTTTAATTTTAAACATAATTAAGCTAATTAGTCTCTATATTTTTATATTCGTTTTTTAGATATACCTACTAACTTTTACGTTAAAACTACTTTTCAATCCATTTCTTTTGTTATCATTTTCGTGTATGTAAACTTGTAAGAATAAAGTTTTGTTTAAAAAAAAAAATTGACAACTACTTTTTTTTCTTGCTGACTGTTTTAGTATAGTACCCTAGACTGAGTGATGAATAGGTTGTCCTAAATTTGAAGGTGACCATTGGGATTTCGGAACCGTATAACAGTTACAAAGTCAGTGAAAATGGGGCAAAGTTGCGTAAAATAGGGCTATTTAAGGAACTCTTTTAAAATTTAGGAAATTTTAAGTAAATTCAAGAGTGTTTCACAACCTAGCGTTTTACAATTATTTTAATTTTAATAGAAGGCTACAGGACTTTACTCCCTAAAAGTGTATTTTCTAATTTAAAATTCCGTAAACAGAGAAATTGTGTTTTCTAAATATGAAAAGGCCTGATATGCTACGTGTTTATTACGCTCTCGGAATTCTAAAATTTTGCAATAACAGTATTTAAATGAATATCCATAATATAAATAATAACAACAAATAAAAACAGTTATTTATAAAACATGTCTAGTCTTAAAATGTCGCGTTAGATAGTAACTTAAAAAATAAATTTGATGATGGCTGAAAAGCAAAATGTCGACAACCTGGCTTCTTATTACGAAACATTCACCTTATTTAATGGAATTAACTTTTGCTACAGTTTTCAAATTCTCAATGGTCACCATTTTTTTTATGTACCCTGTATGTACACGTCTGCCATGCTTAAATTTGCTTCCCCTTAAAGGTGGCCCCCGAGGCAGACCGAGGGGGCTTGCCCCCTTCCTAGATACGGGGCTGGTTACAACAACTTTACAAATTACACAAGAATTTCGGTCTTCCATTGTCTTTATTTTTAAATATTTACACAACGTTTTGGGCAGTCCTATGTCTGTGCATTTTCAAATGTTCGTTTTTAGTTTATACTTGAAAACGGACAGAGATAGGACTGCCCGAAACATTGTGTGAATATTTAAAAATAAAACAATTAAAGTCCAAAATTCTTGTACATTTTAGTATCATTCATGAAGAATCATTGTCTACCACATTCTAACAGACGAGAATAGACCCAGCGTTCATGTTTACGGTTTTTAAGTACTCGTTTTATATGATAATATTTTTGTATATTTAATATTAATATAACTTTAAAAATGTCTTTACGAACCAGAACTGCAACCTGCACCTTATCCAAAGTAAATATTAAAAAAAAAAATAGATTCGTTTTTTAAATCTTTTAAAAATAATTCTTCTAACATGCTATGGTATGCAAAATGAGCCCTACAAACAATGTTTATCCTGAATAACTTTTTAACTTTGTAAGTTGTACGTATTTTTTTATCATTCGGTAATTCTGGATTTTTTTACCCAGACAGCCGTTATAGGCCATATATTTAGGATAAATTATATTAATTATAAGAGATAATTAAAAGTTGCAAAAAATCCTTATTATTATAATGCTTTGCATAGTTTTATTTAAAAAAAGCTTTGACAATAGATTGATCAAATTTGATATAAAGGTTTAAATAGATTATATAAAATTGAATTTAAACAGTTTTTTAGTCTAGATAATTTTTCATATTTAGTGTATTTTTAATAGTTAAAATACAAACAAGTTTTTAAGTAATAAGCAAGAAAAATTATTAAATAGCTTAAAAAATATACTTTATTACCAATTTTAAAACGGTTCGCACTTGATTTAAGCTAGAGTTAATTAATTTATTTTGTCATAATAATAATAATTTATATTGAATAAATATGTACTTTTAACAATAAATACCTTTTACATTTAAAACCAACAAAACAAATCCGCTTAACTGTCGAGCTATTTAAAAGTTTTATTTTTTTTATAAAGTCGATAGTGCAAACGCTTAATTAGTCAATTAATTTAACTTTAGTACGAACTATTGGTGTGGACAAAATGTATATATGTAATTAAATTGGCATCATGATACTCGTTACTCGTTAAATCTTAAAGGATGGTTACTATCAAAAGTAACTATGAAAAATAATTAACAGTTGGCTAATTTGACAATAATATAAGATTTGTCAAAAATTAACTCACTTTTGCTTCTATTGTGATTTTTGAATAATTGTTTTGTGTTACTTAATATTGTTTCTGTATTATTAAAATTATAATATTTTAGGGGTTGTGTCTACGTAAGTTGCCGTCAAATGGAAAAGGAAAAAAATCTACGAACAATGTCCAAAGATGCCATTTTCTCTTAAGAATACCTGTATTTTTGCTAATATTGAAACCTGTTATGAAAAAAAGTGTTTAGAATTAAAAACTACTCTCAAAAATTATTTTTTTATACAGAACAAGAAAAACTTTTTTCCATTATTTTTTCTCCAGTTACGATAAAAATTAAGGTTTTTACATTAGTTCAATACATTAAATAATAATAGGCAAGATGACAACATTTAAAAATGACTATTATTTATTATATAAAGTAACATTCATGGATTATAAAAGACTGGTTTATTTTAACACTATAATTAAAATTTTGATATTTAATTTTTATTAAGTAAATCTATAAAAATAAAAGCCCACCATAAATCCGAAAACACCAATTAGAGCAAATGACGTCACGAGTATATAAAATCCGTTTAAAATCACAAATTCAAGATTGATTTAATGTATTATAACAATAAGGGACCGCACATGACTTATACGCTGTACAATTTCTTGTAAAATAAAAAAATAACTCTTGTGCACCAAAACAAAGAAAATATCTGTTATAAAACGAGCTTGAAAGTATCAAATAATTTAAAAAAGTTTTTGTTAGAAAATTAAATTGGTTATATCGTGCATTGTGCTCCATCTACAATTTTTTGGGGTGCATTTATTTTAAAACCTTAGACGAGGTACCATTTTTCAACTTGATGTTACATTGTAAACAGGTAAAAATAGTCCGATGTGGTTTAAAAATAAACTATTTTCTGTACATAACATGACACTGAAAAACGAAACAAAAAATAAACATCAATTGTCTTTGCTCTTTCTTCTAAAAGCAGTCCTTAGAGAACACACCTACTAGAGGCAGCCTTGCCGCTTTGTCATGGTAATTATCGGCTTGCGTGAGAGAAAACGTACCTCTGTTGCACGAGTATATAAACAGCGGCATCATGATAAAATGTTCGTTTTAGCGGGTATTTAAAACTTTAAATTTAAAGGTTATTTTGCCTACCAAACCTTTATTTTTTGCAAATGTAATAGTTGTTTTCTGTAAAAAGAACATCATTGTAAACATCATAAAACACTTTTTAAAAACTGTGATTATGTCTTTATAAATTTTATTAGACAATTCTATATAAAATCTTTAAATTTACTGATACTAAAATAATGTCTTAATGCACTAATTTACAAACTCAAATTTTTACTTTTATTGCAGGAAAACATACAGTGTGTCTACGTACGTTAGCGTCATACTTTTTTATTATTGATTTTACAAAAAAAATATTCTTTATAAAAAGTTCTGCATGATTCAAAAACTAAAAAGCAACCATCAGATATCAAATTGTATTAGTCATCTACGAGGTTTGACTAAAAATGTAATTGTTGCTTATTAGTAAAATACCTCTATTTTGGCTAATATCAAAGACAATTATAGTTTCTATAATTGTCTTTGCTAATATTAAAAATTGTTATAAAGCAAAAATGTTAGGAATTTAAAATTACTTCTAAATATGCAATTTCCAAAAATCTTTTTTTTCTTCGATAATGGTGAACATTTAAGTTTGTACATTAGTGCACTACATTTTATGATCATAAATGTCAGACGACAGTTTTAAATACACTTTTTATAATACATGTTAATAAAACAAGAAAAAGTATAATGCACTAATGTACTATCTTAAATTTTCTCGATTTTTGCAGAAAAAATTAACATTTTTTTACAATGAACAAAATTGCTTTTTTAAATAAATTTTTAATTCTTAACAGCTTTTTTTTATAACAATTTGCAATATTAACAAAAATACAGGTACTTTAATCTTTAGCAAAAATTACATTTTTGGCCAAACCTCGTAGATGACTCACACAATTTTTATATCTGATGATTGTATTTTAGATTTTGGACCATGCAAAACTTTTATAAAAATAACTTTTTTGTATAATCAATAATGCAAAAGATTCCTATATGACGCCAACTTACGTAGACACATTGTATTTAAAAAAGTGTATTTTCTTGTAAATAAACAAAATTGCATATTTTTGATGTTAATTTTATACATTTTTTCTTAATAACAAGTTTCAATATTAGAAAGAACACAGGTCTTTTACTCTTAAGAAAAAAATATTTGTTTTGCTAAACCTTGATGATGACTGACACAATTCGATATCTGATGATTGCCCTTTAGATTTGGAACCATGCAAAACTTTTTAAGAATAACTGTAAAATTAATAATTAAACCTATCTCATAAAACGCCAACATACACAGACACACTGTCATTATACTAAATAACTTCTTTGATATTTAGTTAAAAATAAATTAATATAATAACTAATACGTTTTAAACACATTTTCACAGCAATATGTTTGCCGTATAGTACTCCTTTTTAATAAATTTCATATAACTGTAGCGAATGTATAAAAAGTTTTATTTTGGGTTAAGAAAACGATTAAACTATTATTATTCAAAAAACTTTAAAAAACAACAAACATTTTAACGTAACGTAACGTAATTTTAATATTACAGGTATTTTAAAAGTCTGATTTAATAGATAAAAATAAAATAATAAATAGTTAATAAGCAAAAAAATCGGCTAAAGATTGTTTCTGCAACAAAAAAATTTGGGCATAATTTTAGTTTTTAAACTCGATTTTGTCCTGAGAAATATATGTTTATTATGATATCTTAAGTAGAACCTGTTTAATATAATCCTTAATCTGCCCTAAATTGCAATCAGTGGCGACGCCAGGTTTTTGTTTAAGAAGTGGGCAAAAAATATTTTGAAGGCATGAAATTTTGAAGAGCAAAGAAAAAAAATCAAAAAGGTCCTCAACTTTTAACAAGGTTCCTTCTCCCCCAATTATTTTAAGGACCAACAAAAACAGGGCTTTGGTTTACTTTAAAAACCTTATTTCATCTTCTTTCTCCTCCAATTATCTCCTGTTCACATTGCTTTTTCTAATTTCTTATTACACTCCACCTCACAGGGGTAGCCAGGCATTTTTAGGAGGGGGCCGAGCCACCCCTGCCCCCAGAAATATATGTAGTTTAAATGCACTTCATGTTTTTACTAATGTCCAATTAAATAAAAATTAATGAATAAATAGTACAGTAAGATGGAAATACAAAAAACAACTGAAAATTAATTTAAACCATTGTTTAAGTGAAATTATTCTCGTAACATGACGGGTATTAAAGTTGAAGTTCGTAAAGCAGGAAAATTAAATTACAATATAAAACGACTTTTACAACTTAAAATATACCGGGTGGAGTGGTTCCCTTTATACCTTAAAAAAACAATTTTTGACAGAATGAAAAATACACTATAGACCAAGAGCCCGTGAGCGGCAGACCTTCGTCATTTTGTAAAAGCTGAAAGTTTGTCGGCGCATGCTCTCAACATAGGTAGAAGCGATGGTAGGCTATGAAGTTTGACTCATAGTGGCTTTCGCAGGTACCAGGCACCCCGGCAGGTTGTGAGTTTCCATATGGGTGCCGGTGTCAAGTGACAAACACTTTTTAAGAGCAAAAAAGGTCATCACTTTTACATTCAATTTCGTAATAAAGTAATAAACACTTTTAGAACAATAAGCAAAACTAGTGTTCTATTCTTAGCATATTCTTCATTTCTCATATGCATTGCACCCATACATTTCACCTCTTTGGGTGCTTTGGCTCCCTGTGCATGAGTTAATAAATTAAAACTTTATTTTTGTCATTTTGTAAAAGACAAATTTTATATTCTGTTACTTGTGTACCTCTTAGGAGATATTTTCTTACTCACGAGACGTTATAATAGTTCCAAGCCCTTGGCAAACAAACATTTTGGGGTGGGCCAATGGTCCAAGGAAGTCCATATTTCTGTTTTTTATAAGATATAACCAAAAGCCTTATATAAGATTTGTAGAATTTCCAAATGGGCAAAAAATATTTTGATGTAGATATACAGAGTGTCAAAAAAAAAATGGATTGCTGTAAGGTTAGTTTTTCAAAAAATTGTGTTTTAGAACACTCTATATATATTCAGAAACCCTATAATTGTTATATAAGAATTTTTGTCATATCTTGTTAAAAAACAGAAATATTGAACTTTATCGGACATGGGGCAAAAATGTTGGTCACTAAAGGGGTTGGAACTGTCCGCCGACTGGGCATAAATACCTGCCAAAGCCACTATGAGTCAAACTTTTTATAGCAATTATCAAAAATTCATATTAATAACTTTAACTTATCTACTTTGTCTTTACGTTGGAGCTGCGACAAACGATAAGAGCGGTGCGACGCAACAAAAGCAGCTTAAAGGTACGCGTACATAAGTCGGCATCGGACGGACGGGACGGTACGGATCAGAAAAAATAGTTTTAGTAAAATGAATCAGTGCACCTATATTATGTTATTTGACAAGAATTTAAGCCGATTTCCACCAAAAGGTTTTAACCCAGTAGTTTTATACCCCGGGTGAAAAGGCGCTAACTATTAATATTAACATATGGTTTACCCATGACTCGAATCTGCGTGTGTGTCATTTAATTTCACTAAAATTATTTTTTCTGATCCGTACCGTCCGTCCGATGCCGACGTATGTGCGCGTACCTTTATACTACAATAATATAAAGCAGCCTTTGTTGCGCTGCTGCGCCGCTCTCATTGCCCCCTGCAGCTCCAATATCAACACACAACAAGATATAACCAAAAGCCTTATATAAGATTTGTAGAATTTCCAAATGGGCAAAAAATATTTTGATGTAGATATACAGAGTGTCAAAAAATGGATTGCTGTAAGGTTAGTTTTTCAAAAAATTGTGTTTTAGAACACTCTATATATATTTAGAAACCCTATAATTGTTATATAGGAATTTTTGTCATATCTTGTTAAAAAACAGAAATATTGAACTTTATCGGACATGAGGCCACACAAAAATGTTGGTCACTAAAGGGGTTGGAACTGTCCGCCGACTGGGCAAAAATACTTGCCAAAGCCACTATGAGTCAAACTTTATAGTCTCCCATCGCTTATACCTATGTTGGGAGCGTGCGCTGACAAACTTTAAGCTTTTACAAAATAACGAACGTCTGCCGTTTGCGTGCTCTTACTTTACTAGAAAAAACATAGCTTATAAAGTTGCATGTCTGCAATTTAAAAACATTTGTTCTTTTATTTTTGCGATAACTGATACAAAAAACAGTCTTAAGTATAACATTAATTTGCCAATGCTCTCTAAAAATAAGTAAAATTATTATAAGTTTAACAGTTTGCATTAAAATAAATGTAATTTAAGAAACTTTCCGTTAAAATATACTTATAAACCAAATTATGTAAATCTATCAAAATTCATAATTTTATAACATAGTAAACATTCATTATAGTAGGTACATGCTTTGATGATTCTAATTTTAAATAATAACTTTTAAACATGCATATAAAAATATAATTTACTTTAATGTAAAAACAACAATTTTTTAAATAATAATAAGCGCACTTCAAAAACAAAAAGAACAACATTTTTGCTTTATACCACTCCTATTTAGCATCTGATACTGGTAACCGATTGCAAGATATATGTAAGAGGTCCGTTGCAAAAGGCCTACTTTAAGAAAAAATACAAAATAAGAAATTAACAATGAAATTATATAATTAAATTATAATTTAAAATAAGGCAGATTATTTTCCAAATTTCATCAGCTTTGCTTTTCCATCATGAACATGACGTTACAGCCAGAAGGTTTTTTTGATAGATGAAACGTTTTGTATAATCCAATTATAAACTTATTATGATATGTAGTTTAGTATTTTTCTTAAAAATTATATTAGGTAAAAGTACCAAAATATTGGTTTAAATTACCACTTCTTTTAATTTTAACAGTTTAATTTTTTTAACCATATTTCATTGTGCAGAGTCTTTTTTCAGAGCCGTACGCAGAAAGGCAATGGGGGCAATCCCCCAGGAGTGATGTGAATAGGCTGGGAATATAAATAGAGAATTATGTGCCTGTTTTTGCCTTCCCCCAAGAGAAAATAATAAAGTTTCTTAGTTTGTTTAGGTACGGTGTGAATAGTGAGGACCTTTCGTTTTGCTCTTTAATTTTTTCAGGTTGATAAAGTTTTTTTTGGTGCTTTCTTACCCCGCCTAACCCCCCAAAAAAAATTATGTGTCCTAACCATGCATGTTTATTAACTGTTGTAATGAAAGAAAAATAAACATTTAAAAATTAAAAGTGGCTAATACATGTTTTTTATTTGTTAGCCTTACAAACTAGTGTATTGGCCAAAGGCTAATACATAATACATTTAAAAGCAAAATGCTGAAGATTTTCTCAAAAAATATGCAGGTTTTTCAACATTCTTTTTAATAATTTAAGGCAAGGGCGTATTCAAAGGCGTACGTATTTCTATGGTCAAGATAAAACTTTTGATGCGAAAAAATAAATAAATACAAACAATATAAAGACAATTTTTTTGCCAAATAAACAAAATGCAAGCAGTATATCAATCAAATAGCTAGCTACCTATAACCATCACAATTTAATTTTTTAATATTTTAAATAAGCTTAAAAATAATCCATAAAAAATACGAAAGTATAATGGTTTGTAACAATATAAATTTAATAAACATACAAATAATTTTATTAAAAGAAAAATCACAAACATGACCCGGTTCAATCTCCGTTGGAAGTCCCTGTACATTTAAATGTTTTAATTATTACTTAGTTAGTTAAACAGAATTTAACCTCTAAAAATTCTTGGTTAATTAGTGCCGGCAAATTTTTATATTAAAGCGTGAGTAAGTAGCCTAGTAGTTCGTTTTTTGTTTAATTTTTTTTGCGCCATGACGGTACAAAACTAAAGGTGAAGATTTCATAGGTTTTTTTAGTTTTTATAAACAAATGTCCGGACTTACTTTATTTCTGAGATAATTTAACAAAAAGTCGGTAATTTTAATATATCTTAAAAACCCTTTTATTGATTTAGATAAAATTTGGTATACTTATTTAGTGTAATAAGGCACTGATACAGCTCCTTCTAAAATAAGATTCATTCAAATGTCTCCGTAGAAACCACAGCTATTATTATTAAGAAAAAGAACGGCACCGACCTTTATCACTTATCAAAAAATAAATAAATAAATAAATAAATCTTGTTGTTACCACACAACACTTAGTTTTTAAAAGAAAAAATGCCCAAATGGTTTTGCTAGGGTTCTTGTATGGTCGTCCAAGAGTATGCAATTTAGCGAATTTGTACTTGTTTATGTGCTACTCAAGCCACCGCACTGGACTTAACAAATTAAATTAACTTAAAGCTAAATAAGCCTCTTACATAACCAAATTTTATCAAAATTGGATATGAAACTTTTAAGAGATAAAAAAACATTATTTTGAAAAAGTTAAAACACCCTTTATCCTGGAAAGATGCATTTTCCAAGATATATTATTTTTACAGCAATTAGAAAACACCCTGTATAACTTACTAATGTAACAACTTTTATAATATTAAATTAAGTTTTTTTTGTTTTCTCTTTTGTTAAACAATAACAATAAACGGTTTGCTCTTTGTACAGCCATTTCAGCTATATTAGGTATTGCTCCTGTCAATTCTGAGCTTGCTGAGTATCTTCTTGCTATATTTTAATTATAAAACATGGGCTGTGTAAAAACTATTGCCGTACGTTAATGACAGAAGCTTGATGAGAAACAGTTAAACTTTCGTTTAGAAAAAATATTCCTGGCCATGGCGAAAAAAGTAGCAACGCCTGCTTACTACTGAAAAAATGCATTTTAGAGGTTAAAAAACATGTTGACCCTGAAGATAAAGTACTTTATTATAGTTCACTTGTGTTTAAAAAGTAACTTTTTAAATAGTTTACCGTTTTTCCTATACTTTAAATTAGTATTTTGTTTTAACGCCTATCATAAATGATTTTTATATGAAGAGTCAATTAAAACAAAGATAAAGGATCTAAAGTTTCCATCATATCTTCGTTAAGTTCATGTGTCAAAAATTTAAAATTTGTCAGTTTAAGGATGCATTTTATAGCAATTATCAAAAATTCATATTAATAACTTTATCTTATCCACTTTGTCTTTACGTTGGAGCTGCGACAAACGATAAGAGCGGTGCGACGCAATAAAGGCAGCTTAAAGGTACGCGTACATAAGTCGGCATCGGACGGACGGGAAAAAATAGTTTTAGTAAAATGAATCAGTGCACCTATGTTATGTTATTTGACAAGACTTTAAGCCGATTTCTACCAAAAGGTTTTAACCCAGTAGTTTTATACCCCGGGTGAAAAGGCGCTAACTATTAATATTAACATATGGTTTACCCATGACTCGAATCTGCGTGTGTGTCATTTAATTTCACTAAAATTATTTTTCTGGTCCGTACCGTCCGTCCGATGCCGACGTATGTGCGCGTACCTTTATACTACAATAATATAAAGCAGCCTTTGTTGCGCTGCTGCGCCGCTCTCATTGCCCCCGGCAGCTCCAATATAAACACACCCTAACGCTTAAACGCCCTCTGAGTACGCGCCTTATTTCTTTAAATATAAAGTTTACTTTCCAGTCAAACTAGGTAAATAATTTTTCCTTTGCACTTTATGCACAAAATAAATAAAAGTGAAGTTGCCAAAATTATACTATACATATCGTCGCGTCGGTGCGCGTCTGAAATCTAATATGTGACATGCTTATCCTGTGGCACATATCAGGTTTGACAATCGCACCGACGCCGACGATATCGCACCTTTCATATTATAGGGGCACAATTAAAAATTTTGTGAAATTGAGTTTTTGTGATATATAGGCACAAAAACAATTACTTTGCAGGATGCCCTTGACAGAAAGAGACAGAGCCACTCATGGGGCGCACAAACATAATTGTGTCTCTATCTTATTTCCGAGTAACGCGACCCGATATTTAATATCAATTTCACAAAATTTTTAATTGTGCCTCTATAATATGAAAGGTGCGATATGTACTTTATACGTTAATAATTTAAGAATCCTACCATTTATGCTTACCACTTTAAAAAAGTTATTTAAATAAAATTTAATATTTTTTAAAAATATAAGCTTGTTTAAAAACAAGTAATAAATTATGCAAAAATAATTAAATAAAAATTTAAAATAACAATAATAACCCAATACCTGTTTTTATTAGTCTGTTAATTTTATAAATTGATAAATGGTGTTGTTTTAAAGAATTAAGAAGTTAATGTTAAAGGTATTTGTTTTGCTTAAAATTTACAAAACAAAAACAAAATACGTCTGAATTTTAGGACCCAAGTAATAAAATAGCAGAGGTAAAATTAATTTTGGCCAAAATTTTAAATTAATAGATGCATAATTTGTCTTTAACAAAGCTCTTTAGCTCCCACTGCACACAAAAAATAAAATTCTTGCAAATAGAATATGGATTTTCTTGAAAATCTATTTTTAACTTAAAACAAATTTTCTTGAAGGAAAACAATATTCTTGCTCCAAGAAATTACATTATTTTCATATTAAATCATATTATTCTTACCATGTATTCTTCAAGCAAGTATATATTTTTAAAATAAGACACAATTTGTCTGAAATTAAGAATATTATGATAAAAGATATTTAAGAAAACCTATTCTTACAGGAAAATTTAAATTTCTTTAGCCAAGACAAAGTAATATTTTTATTCTCTACTTAAAACATAATTTTACTTTGGACTAAAATTCTTGTTGATTTAATATTATTTTTGTTAAAGACAATGTCTTTTTAAAAGAAAACTAAAAATATATTTATTTTACAGTCAAAACAATTTATATTTATTTCTTTTACTTAAGAAAATATAGTTTTTGTATTATTAAACCAAAATATTATATTCTTGGTCACCATAATTAGGTACCAAAGATATTTCATTTATTCATTTTTGCAAAAAACGTTGCCCAGGGAGGTGCGTATCGGCGAACCAGGACACAAAAAACGCTTTCTTCCACACTGCAAGAATATAAGAAGTTAAAAAAATTGTCCAGAAAGGTTGACTAGATAGCCAAAAAGTAAGATGGCTGCAGACCGAGGAGGATTTTAAAAAAACGTCGGCATCACCATGGCCTAAGTGCTAACGAACACCACATAAATGGTAATAAACTTGACAGAAAGGAGGTGTAGACTCCGAAAAAACCAACGAAATTGGATTAGTGCGATCCTGCTTGTAGAAATGGAGAAAAACGCGTCGTCCCTCAGGCGCGTTATACTACCGGATTTGGATTTAAATAGTAAGTCAGACGATTTTTTAAAGCTTTTGTTCAAAAAAAAAAAAAATATTTTAATAAACTGTAAAACTTTTTTTTTTAATTATTTTTAGTTAGTTAACCTCAATTTTTACTGAAAATCATAATCAATAGGAATTTTTTTTGTTATACACTTTTAAGTACTTTCTGCTAGTCTCAAAAGGTTTTAGGTAGTCTCAAAAATTTTATTTTTTAAAGTCTTGATTTTGCAGTTATAAACCACCATGTAAATCCTACAAAAAAATTTGTAATAGCTTTTAGCATTTCGGATAAAGCAAAAAAATTTATGAAGAATAACTTTTTTCGAAATATTAAAAATATTTTTTTTTACAGGTATATAGTCAAGTTCATCCGTGGTTACACATTGTAGTTTTATGGAGTAGTTGGATCACCGTGCTGAAAATATCCACACTAAAGCTACTATCGTGCCGGGACTATCGGGAACTTCCGTGAAATCTTCACAAAGAAAGTACTGGAGAATATACTAGAAATGCCGGATGCAGAGTACCAAAACCTCTTGTTTTTATTAACATCAGAGCTGTACCAGGGAAATTTCCATTAATAGGATCCTAGACGCCTCAGCAGAGTTGGCTCTAAGAGACGTCCAGAAGGTCTAACATAATATCATAAAATTATTATACTATTAAAAACTTTGTTTTGTACTCTAACAATAATAATTGTGAATAATAAAATTTTTATAACAATCTTTTGTTTTAAATGAAAACTAAGTAGTTTTATTTGAAGAAAGTATTTAATTATGTTATTCTTTAACCAAGACAACCCTAAAGTAATATATTCTTGGCCAAAGAAATGTATTCTTAACTTAAGTTTTAATTTGTTTTTGCCGAAGAAAACATATGTTTTAAATTGATCGCTTGACAAAAATATATTTTCTTCAATGAAATTAGTGCTTTTCTTCGCTAGATAATCGCGTCGACAAAAAAATATCTACAAAGAAATCATTAATATTCTTAACTTAAAAAATATGTTTACTTAACTGAATCTACCTTTATGCTTGTACTAAAATAATGTTTTTAAGAATATCATTTACTGATAAGAAGAATATATTCTTTTCGTTATATACAACTCACAACGTGTCTTGAGTCAAAGCAAATTGATTTAAGTTAAGATATCTTTTTTTTGTGTGTGGTCTGCATAAAAAATGTTTTTGCTCCTTTAAATTATTACAAACGATTTTTATAGATTTAATACTTCTAAATGAAGATATCTTATCACAAGATATGTATTACGTTTAGTTTTTGTGTGAATTTTTTTTTTAAACGCATTTTTAGCTTTAAATTTAAATCTTAAATTTAACGTTATTTTATTTTAGAGTATTATTAGAAAAAAAAATTTATGAATAATTTGTTGGTAGTTTTTATGTTTTTATTTAAGTATAAAAAAACTATGGTACCTTTCTAGAAAACTCGAAACTCAATTTTAAAATTAGTCTTCTTTATAAGCTTTTAAATTTGCAAGCGTACAATGATACATTTTTTTATTTTTGCACCACTGATTCCATGATATTTTGAGTTAATGAAGTAATTAAAACCTTTACCATTCTTATTCATGACCTTTATAACAAATTTTATAAGACCTGGCTTTATAGGGAGTGAAGGTAGCACATTTTCTTTACTTAAAACTAATGATTAACAATTTTAACTTTATATTTCTATAAGTTTCTTTTATTTTTATTTAACAAATTCCATTCTTTGAATCTAGATCCCAGAAGTTAGGCCTTCGTTTGAATGAGTTTTAATTGTCAAGCAAGATCATTTTAATTAGACTGAGTCAGAAAATAAGATATTGTTGTTAAGCTAGTGGTACATAAAGATTAATTGGGGTAGTTATTCGATGGGTGATTTTGATTTTGTAAAAACACCCTAGATCGGTCAATATATCCCTCTCTCTGCCGAACTGTTTTTGTGTCTACAAAGATCTGTAAAGAATAAATTAGTATTTGTGAAAGAACGTCACACAAGAACCCAAAATTATAGCAATTATAAAAAAGGCTTTTACACAAAATTGTGACGAGATAGCAAAGCAGATGCATGTTTAGAACCCTTAATGCTTCATGTTTATCGCATTTTTATTTACAGGAGGATTTTGTTGCAGACCAGTGAGATCAAATCTCTCTACTTCTCACTGCTTCCGTTTTGTAGAAAATATATTAAAACACACAAATCATACATACACGTTTAGGGGATAGGATGACTAATCGTGATTTCTTTGTTGTTGCTTTACTGGCCGATTTCCCTTTAAATTTAGTTGATATAGTATTATACTATATGCCCACTATCCGTTCCGTAAATCGACGTTTAGTAAGACGGGAGATTACGTTGTATATGACGGATATGGGAGGTAAACGGGACGTATAGTGAGAATCGACTTTTATTCTTCTAGCTTTAGGATAATCTACAAGGTGGGCCAAATTAAACTTGCACACTTTTTAACTAATAATAACTTTTTATCTGTTGCGCCTATCTTTTTTATTTCCAAAGGGCTAGGTAGATATATTTTCTCTAGGTTAAGCCAATACGTTTTTCTTGTATACAAACTATTGGAAATTATTCAGTAAAAGCGGATCTGTCAACAATTTAAGAATTTAGGAATTATAATAATTATTTTTGATAAATAATGTCCCCTATAAAACATGCTTTTCTCTCGATTTTAAAAAGCATTTTTTTATGTCCTTTGAAAATCAAAAATGTAAGGTTACCATGGG
The DNA here is from genome assembly GCA_014170235.1 of Listronotus bonariensis. Taxonomy (NCBI): domain Eukaryota; kingdom Metazoa; phylum Arthropoda; class Insecta; order Coleoptera; family Curculionidae; genus Listronotus; species Listronotus bonariensis. The sequence goes on from JACEGR010000413.1 coordinate 115,085, forward strand.
GACTAAGTTGGATGCTGACCAAACTTAACAGTAAATTAATTAAAAGTAAACGTATTAGCCTAATTGTAGATATTTTTTTGCAACCAAGTTTATTGTATCATTTAAAAAAAGTCCAGTCCTGTTTAATTTAAATTGACCAAAATTGGCAAAACTAGAGAAAACATATTTACCTATTAGCCCCTTAAAAATAAAAAAGATGGGCGCATCAGATAAAAAGTGATTATTAGTTAAAAAGTGGCCCACACTATATCGTAATATTATATATAGTTAAGGTTTGTAACTTTGTTTGTTTGTAGCCGCTAATCTTCAGAAATACTGTATCGATCATAAAAATTATTTTACAATTAAAAATCTACACTGTTTAGGAGTGTCATAGACTATATAATATGATGATTAAACAAAAAGTTTAGATATTAACGCCCAACGAAGTGAGCCAGGGTCGGCTATCTTGAATAAACTATAACTTTGTAAGGGCTGATCCTCGGAAATACTAAACCGATCATAAAAACTCTTTTACAATTAGAAAGCCACACTATTTAGGAGTGCTATAGGCTATATTTTATAATGATTAAACAAACATTTCAGAGAAAATTAATAACATATGTATATCAATATATACTTTAATATTATAAAAAGGTTAAGTTTGTACTACGGGTAGTCCAGTGATAAAATGATCGCCTGTCACGCGGACGGCCCTGCTTCGATTCTCTGCGGAAGCAGATTTTTTTTCATAAAAATAGATTAGAACAACAAAACTTATTTTTAGGTAATTTTTTCTTCCATATTTATTTATACTAATATTATTATAAATAAAGAGGTAAAGTTTGTAACTTTGATTGTTTGTTTATTACGGCCAATTTTCGGAAATACTGAATCGATCATGAAAATTCTTTCACAATTAGAAAGCTACACTATTTAGGAATGCTATAGGCTATATTTTATTTTAATTGAACCAAAAGTTCAGAGAAAAATATAATAAACGCCCAAAGAAGTGGGCACGGGTCGGCAAGAATTTCATATAATGTTATGTTTTGTTTTTGGCAACTTGCGCAAATATTAAATATAGTTTCTTTTATCCAGATTTTATTAAAACTTATTGTTAAACCTCAACACCTTAGCTGATTTTTGTTTATAGTGTAGGAACAGTCGCATTCTACTAGATCTGAACTATACGGTAGATAATGTAACACTTTTAAACCTAAAGATGCGACAAATTATATTTTTGGTAAGACCGATGCATCTATCTACTAAACTTTGGGTTTAGGTTTAAAGGGCTCAAAATAAATTTGGTCAAGCAAATATGAACGCCAAAATCAAATTGTTTGAACATTTTATGGCAACTTATAAAAGGCGAAGCTTCAAATGATCATGAAGTTCGGGTTTATTGTTAATATGAATTTTTAGATTATACTGTATTTCTCTATATTTATGCAGTATTATTATTCTTCTTATCAGTCAATCATTTTTCCATCAGGTTAATACAATTGTTAAACAAATTCCATGTCAAATATTTCGTCTTCAAAAGTGTTGGTATTTTAATACCATTTTAAAATACAGGGTGGGCCAAATTAAACTTACACACTTTTTTACTCATTATATCTATTTATCTGTTGCGCCTATCTTTTTTATTTTTAAAGGGGTAATAGGTAGATATGTTTTCTTTAGGTCTTCCAATTTTGGTTAAATAAATTTAGACAGAACTGGGCTTACGGGACTTTTTCCAAAATAATGTATTTAGCCTCGTTGCAAAAGAAATCTGATTTGGCTACAATTAAGCTAATACGTTTTTCTTGTAGACAAACTATGGGAAATAAGCGAATCTGTCAACAATTTGAGGATTTAAGAATTATAATTATAAAAAAACTGTTTTTTAGTGTCCTTGGAAAATAAAAAATGTGAGGTTACCATGGTAACTGAGTTAGATGCTGACCAAACTTAACAGTAAATTAATTCAAAATAAGCATATTAGCCTAATTATAGATAAAAAAATTTTGCAATGAAGTTTAATGCATCATTTTGGAAAATGTCCCGTAATTTCAGTCCTATTTAAATCTATTTCACCAAAATTGGCAAATCTAGGGAAAACATGGGCGCATCAGATAAAAAGTTATTATTAGTTTAAAAGTTTGCAAGTTTAATTTGGCCCACACTTTAATTTCCACTTTATCAAGTGGGAATTATCTGTCAGTTATCATCAAGCACACTAAACAATAATTTTGGTGTCTTAATACAAAATAGTTGAGGGTCCTGAAAAACAGATAGCTGCAAGAACTCCTTGCTTCTCAAATAAGGCTGTGAAACTGGCTTAAGAAACTGAATATTACAATGAATCAGAAATACTATAAATTAGGAGAAACAGAAGTAACTATTGTAAAAAGCAAAACAGAAGGCAATAAGTTAACACTGCAGCTATAGATAAAACTTTTCAAAATAAATTAATTTTTAATAGCAATATTTTATTTGAAAGAAGACACAAATATCACATCAGCTATTTTAAAGGTATATCGGCCAGTAATGCAATAACAAGACAAGCACTATTGGTCACCCAATTCGAAATGTTTACATGCACTTTACTTCTAAGCAGTTTTTAAATTTTTTGGCTTATCCTGTATATCCTTGGATCAAAAAAAACTTACCACTGCTAATATAGTTTAGGATCAGTTTTTATTTAACATTTTGTTATTTTTTTATGGGAGTACTTTACTTTTAAGCAGTTTTCAAATTTCTTGCTTATCGTGTATATCCTTGGATTAAAAAAACTGACTACTGCTAATATAGTTTAAGATCAGTTTTTATTTAACATTTTCTTATTATTATTTTTTTTAATGGGAGTACTTTACTTTTAAGCAGTTTTTAAATTTCTTGCTTATCGTGTATATCCTTGGATTAAAAAACTGACCACTGCTAATATAGTTTAAGATCAGTTTTAATTTAACATTTTGTTATTATTATTTTTTTTTTAATTAGAGTACTTTACTTTTAAGCAGTTTTCAAATTTCTTGCTTATCGTGTATATCCTTGGATCAAAACAAAAAAACTGACCACTGCTAATATAATTTAAGATCAGTTTTTATTTGACATTTTGTTTTTTTTTTTAATGGGAGTACTTTACTTTTAAGCAGTTTTCAAATGTCTTGCTTATCGTGTATATCCTTGGATCAAAACAAAAAAACTGACCACTGCTAATATAGTTAAAGATCAGTTTTTATTTAACATTTTGTTATTATTATTTTTTTTAATTGGAGTACTTAACTTTTAAGCAGTTTTCAAATTTCTTGCTTATCGTGTATATCCTTGGATCAAAAAAAAGTGACCACTGCTAATATAATTTAAGATTCATTTTTATTTAACATTTTGTTTTTTTTTAATGGGAGTACTTTACTTCTAAGCAGTTTTTAAATTTCTTGCTTATCCTGTATATCCTTGGATTTAAAAAAACTGACCACTGCTAATATAGTTAAAGATCAGTTTTTATTTAACATTTTGTTATTATTATTTTTTTTCTAATGGGAATACTTTACTTTTAAGCAGTTTTCCAATTTCTTGCTTATCCTGTATATCCTTGAATCAAAACAAAAAAACTGACTACTGCTAATATAGTTAAAGATCAGTTTTTATTTAACATTTTGTTATTTATTTTATTTTTTTTTTTTTTAATGGGAGTACTTTACTTTTAAGCAGTTTTCAAATTTCTTGCTTATCCTGTATATTCTTGGATCAAAAAAAAACTGACCACTGCTAATATAGTTTAAAATCAGTTTTTATTTAACATTTTGTTATTTTTTTTTAATGGGTCTACTTTACTTTTAAGCAGTTTTCAAATTTCTTGCTTATCGTGTATATCCTTGGATTAAAAAAAACTGACCACTGCTAATATAGTTTAAGATCAGTTTTTATTTAACATTTTGTTATTATTATTTTTTTTTATTGGGAGTACTTTACGTTTAAGCAGTTTTTAAATTTCTTGCTTATCGTGTATATCCTTAGATTAAAAAAACTGACCCGTGCTAATATAGTTTAAGATCAGTTTCTAGTTAACATTGTGTGTTTTTTTTATGGGAGTACTTTACTTTTAAGCAGTTTTCAAATTTCTTGCTTATCGTGTATATCCTTGGATTAAAAAAACTGACCACTGCTAATATAGTTTAAGATTATGCCTTTTTTAAAAATTCTAAAAACTTGCTAATTATAAAATTTGTTGCACCCTCAATGGACTACACCGTATAGTAGTATAACGGAAGTTAAGAAAGACCCTCTACGGGTTTGTTTTGTTTATATCTTGATGCATAACTCCGATTATAACTCCAACATAATTGCTTGCTTCCTAACGTTAGAAAGTAGTTTCTTATAAATTATGTTGCTTTAAAAACAATCAATATCACTTACACGTTACGTCCATTATTATAAGAATAAACAGGTGTGCCATAAAAATGCATTCATTACTTGTTTACTAAATTGTTTTATAAGGAAGTAGACTTGTTAAGCTATATGTACTTACGAAACACATTGGGTTATTGTATCCTTTTAAAACTGTAACTGTTTTAGAAAGGTGTCTTAATTATTGTAACTTCCGACCGACATCGACATTTGACTTTTCGATTTAAAACTTGTATAAAGAAAAGAAGGCGGTGTAGTTAATTAACCATACTAAACATTATTATTCAATTGTTTAAAACAACGATTACATGTAATGGTATATAGATTCTAATTTAAATTTAACAAGACATATTTAGGTAGTTACAAGTTTTTTTTTAGTATTATCAAATCATTTACCAAACATGACATTAAACTTGCAATACCCATTAATATAAAACCGTTTAACAAAACAATATAATAAAAAAAAATAAATAGGTACCAGTGTCTAGCAAAATAAAAACTCGTTTTGTAACCTAACCATTCACCATAACGTAAATGACACAAAACAAAGAACTAAGACCTAATACTCCGAAGCAACGCGATAGTGTAACTAAACTAAATAACAACTAACTGGAGAAAGGTATTTAGGTAGGCTGTCAGGCAGCACCGTAGCACCGTACGCGATGTTACCTATTGGTACTTGTAACAAGTCGCTTGGTACGCTCTGATGTTTACGGATGTCTTTATTTAGTCGGACGGGTCAGCAAGAGAAAGAATGATAAAACTCGGATACATTTTAAAAATATAAATGCCGGTATCATAAGACCAATGTTGCCATTGTGTAAAATTTTACCATAAAGGTACGTTTAAGATATATTTATGGTACCTTTTAAAGAATTTAGTATCACTAGTATGTTCCTGCATTGCACTGTGACGTTTTTCTGGCTACTAAATAATTTGTAGTCACGGCTAGTAATAAAATGGACTGATGATAAGAATACTTTTGAAACCTTTTAGGGGTGTTCCCATATAACATTTTCCGCCGGCCATGTACATTCAATTTACTGGCATTGCCAACACTTTTTAATGACAAGGCATTGGCAAAAAGGTATCAAAAAGACACAAAAGTGGGCAATTGGCCGTTATTGGTCCACGTGTTGCAGATATTGTAATGGAATCCATCATTAATAGCTAAGTTATGATGAAAAAATGCATTTAGGATAATGGCATTTATCATTAAATAAGTATTGCAAGTTTTATAACTTGAATGTCCCAAAAGTTAAAGAACATATTTAGAATTTTGTAATCGAAAAAAATGAGAAAAAAAGGCGGGAAAACTTTATCATTAAGAAAATTACATAATATAAATTTTAATACAATAACAATAAGCTATAAAAATTAAAGGTATGTAATAAAATTAAAAACAAAAAGATAGTAAATCAAAAGAAAACACTTTAAAATACTAAGTATTTAAGGGACACTTACATTCAATTATTAAATCCAAAACATAGGGAGAAATATTTTTAAGGAGTTAAATGTAAAAAAACAACAATAAATTAATATAACATTTTATATTAACACGTCTTTAAAACTTTTAATAAGGCAACTCCCTAATTTCATATAATTTTTTAGGTAAACTACAAACTTTAAAGGTTTTAAACAAAATTTTTACAGCTCCTAACAGTCTACTTGAATAACTCGCCTTCTCGACTAGCCATCACTAATCAATTACACACACACTAATTACGTAATGAATACACTTAATTATGTCTATTAAAAAACTTTTTTTCTTTAAAAAAGAAACTAAAAAGCTAGAAAACAAAGAGGATCTTTCGGAAAAAGAATGGAAAAATCGGTCAAAAGCGATTTTTCTTCATCTGTCAAAATTGTCCAATCTTGTATTTCGGCTAAGCGAGAAATTTAAATTTCTCACTTTCGGTCGAAATTAGCCTAGCTAATTTTACCATCATTTTATTTTTATTTTCTCAAAAATACATAATAAACATTTTGTTTGACTTAATTTTTATTTGCATGATTTGTTACAATAAAATGTTATGAAACGGCCATTTTCTTTAAATTATGTAAAAAACATAAAATAATGTTGTTTAGCCGCCATTATAAATAAAACAGATCAACATATTGCTCTAATGTTAGTTAAATACCAATGTTAATAATATGGTTTGAAAAGGATGAATATGCGTTGAAGGTTTGCCTTCAAAAATTCAATATTTATTTGCTTGCAACAAAAAGGCACGCTTTATTTAATCAGGATTGGTATGCCGTCATTTTTCGATGCTTGCCGGCAATACGCCTGCATGTAAAATTTATTGTCAATTAAGTGTATATTTAGGGTTAACTTTTTAATGCTTTACGATCCATGCCAATATGAAAAATGTATATTGCCGGCAAATAGTGTTTGCTGGGTTCCTTTGGCGAGTCTACCACGAATATTCATACCGCCATATACGGAAGCGGCGCTTTAACCCAGCCTGTTGATGGCAAATGTTTTAGATGTTGAACTGAATGAACGCGTTACTTTTTTGTCGGGTAAGTTTACCACAATATTTTACATGCAATTTTAAAACATTGTGCCAAAATCGTAGGGGTTACAGTCACGAAACCCGCCTAGTCCGATACATATGGTTTCATGATTGTAACCCTTACCATTTTTGGCAAAATGTTTAAAAATTGCATGTGGTAAACTTGTTCAACAAAAAAATTGACGTGTCCGCCCAGTCTGACACCCGAAACATTTGACAATGACAGGTTGGGTTAAAGCGCCGCTTTCATGTATCGCAGTGCATATTCTAGTACGAAATCCGAATTAAGGCGACCTTTACCCATCTGTTTACCGGATAAAAAACTGTTTTTTATTAAAGATAGTATTTAAACAAAGGTATAGCCATAGGAGTGCCTAAAAAATTAGTTAAAGGCTATATCCAATTAAAAGAAGTAACCTCAAAATTTTTGACACACCTTGTATAATGGCAACCTCTATATTTTTAAATACATACGTATGCTAGTTATTAAAACATATATTTTTAAATAATACAAAATGTACCAAATTTTTTTTAATTTTAAAATTTACAAATTTACCTACTACAGCTTGATTTATAAAATCGAAGAAACAAAATGTACTAATATATTAGTACTGTCATGTATAATAAAAAAATGAAAGTTGACATTATACAGGGTGACTCAAAAATTTTAAAACTTACTTTTATTTAATTGGTCATAGCCTTCACCTATTTTTTTAGGCAACCCCCAACTTTAGTTTAAATACTATCTTTAATATAAAACAGTTTTTATCCGGGGTGGAGGTCGCCTTAATTCGGATTTCGTACTACGGCTGATTTTTCAGAATTTCGAGTAATTTTCTGCCATAACTGGTGCTCCAAACATAGACAAAGTATATATTTTTAAAAACAAAAATATACTCTTTCCAATAAACTTAAAATATACATGGTGTTTTATTTACAATAACAAAGTCGATGCTCATTAATTTGTTTACTTTAAGATTGTCATTTGTTTATTTTTTAGGAAATCCTGGTGGTTCATATAGAAACCTAAAACTTTTGTATCTAACATATTTTTCTATCTAAAAAATAAAGCGTGAAGACCCCGTTTAAAATATAACCGAACACCCTGTACCTACATTTTTTTTTTTTTTTTTTTTTGTTAAGTTGTAAAAATTTTGTTTTATTTGTTTTATTGACAATGATTTTTCTTTTCATCTCATCAGTACTATAAATGTAATTATAAAGAAAACTATATAACTTTTTAATAAATAATTTTATACACTAACCCTTAAAAAATATTTAGGTTTTTATTTTGTTTAAGTTTTTTAAAACGTCTAAAGAAACATTATTAGTTTCTTAAATTTGTTAAACTTTAAAGAAGAAACTAAATTGATTAAAATTAATTAAAAAAGACTAACAATTAAGTAGAGATTAATTTTACTACTAAAATAATTAAAATAGTGCTTTAAATTAAACTAAGTAAAAAAGGGAAACGTTACTATTCAAAAATTATCGAAAATTCCACCATTATTGCCTATACCCATGCTATATCTTTTTATACCAAATTTATTGCTTTATGGCTTAAAGCTTATACGTTATAATCAGAAATAATTATTTTTAAAAACTCACCCTGTATATATATATATTTTTATAGTATGCAGAGCTGTAAAGTAACGAAAAAAACGTTACTTTAAGTAACTATTCAGAAAAAGTTACGCGTTATTACGTAACTTCGTTACTTTTTAGATTAAAAGTAACTGACACGGCGTTACTATAATAGTGCGATAAAGGGAAGATGAAAATCAATTTATTTACAGGGTGATAACGAAAACTGTAACTTAGCCTACCTAATTATTTTTCTAGTTTTATAAGTACAAGTTTGAACTTTTTGCAATGTAATAGTATTTAACAAGTTGTAAAAGTTTATAATTTTTTATATATGTGCAGAAGCAGGAACAAGACATAGAGTTAACTAAGAGTTTTAATATTTTGTAATTTTCTTTTGTTTTTAAGTTTTAAATTATTACCGTTACAAATCAGTATAAAAAAAGAAAAAGTTTTAAAAATCTTACTTTACTTTTGCTTTATGTCAATTTATTAGTCCATGGCAATAATTTATGTTTTAATAAATAACTATAAAGAAAGTAAAGGTTTTTCTTGCTGTGGTAATTTGCTCCTACAAAAATCACACACGTACAGGTTCCCCCACCTCTATTTAAACAAGAAAAAACATCGCCCCTGTTTAAGATACAAAAATAAATTTAAAATAAAAAATGTTTATTTGAATACCCTCTTTTATTGACATTACTACTTAATATACAAGTTGCCTCAAAAACATAATTTTCATTGTCAAGTAGGTTTTTTCCAATAAAACACCCTGTATATTTTAACAAATTTTTACTCCGTATTAAATTCTACATCAAAAATGTATAACACACTACGTCAATTATTGCTGGTTTTGTAGATATCAGCACTATTCTGATATACTCATTAACTATTAAAAGTGAAGCAAGAAAATAATATTAGGGTTTTAATTATTTTTAAATCATTTTGTTACTTTGAAAGTGGCAAATAATACATATAATAACATATAATTGATTGCCTTTCACTGTAAAAACTAATTATAGGTAAGTGAGCTATTTAGTTGATCTAAGATAAATATTTACTTACTTAAGCTAAAAACCAGCCATAATGCTGTCCAACGGAAAAACACCGATTGTGTATGTTATAATATGTGATTTTCCGTTGGACGGCAATATTGCTGTTTTTTTACTATAGTTAAGTTAATGTGTGTCTAAAATTAACTAAAATGCTTACAAACCTATAAGTACTTCTTGTAATGGAATGTAATTAATTACGTGTTATTATACTATTTGTCACTCTAACAGGGACAGATTTTTTTAAATAAGTAGAACCAATATATTATTTTCTTTATTTACTTTTATTCCTTAATGAGTATATCGTCCATTTTAATGCATTCAAAACACAATCATGTTTCTTGTCGCGTTAAGTGTCATCAAAAACTTATCCTATTAACCAGAACTAACCAGACCTTCAATCTTGTAGGCGTCACATTTAAAAATAACGTTAACTGGCATAAACACATTGTATGTATAGCCACAAAAGCTACAAAAAGCTTCGAGCTAAAAAGTATTTTTCCCCTTTTAATTTATGTACCTTGTATGTATACCAAATCCGACCTCCCTTGGAATATGGTTCTCATATCTGGAGCATCGCTACCTCCACAACCCATTTCATTCAAAGAAGAGCTGTTCGCCTCATTAATTATCCTTCACTTAAAAAAGGCTTCCCTCTCTTGCCCATCATCGGTCTGTGGGGGATTTATCGCTTTCTTATTAGTACTTTCATGGCTTCTGCTCTGAATAATTGCCCAGTATAATTTCTCCACTCACGGTTTCCAACAGAGAAAAGTCTAGTGCCGCACGTATGCATCCCTATATACGATCCAGCCATAACCTCTCTACTTTGTTCGTTCTTTTATTCCTAGAGTTTCTAGAATGTGGAATCTTCTGCCCGCGGAGGTCTCTTCCTTTTCCCTCAAATTTTCAAGTATTTAAGTCCCGTGTCAACAAACTCCCTCTTACCTCGCTTAAGACCCACCCACGATACGTTAGTATTTAGGGCTTTTAGCCTTCGTGGTGTGCCAAAAAAATTATCTCAAAAACTACCAATAATTGACGTATAGCGTGTTTTTGATATAGAATTTAATGCAAAGTCAAAATTGGTTAAAATATATAGCGTCTTTTATTCAAGAAAACCTAATTGACAATGAAAATTTAGTTTTGGAGACACCTTGTATTTTAACTATAGTCAATTTCAGAAACGCTAAGAGCAAATTCCGTGTATTTTAACTGAATTTCGTAGTCGGTCATAGGCGTACGTAAATTTTATAACATTTATTAAACTTAATTACCTTTTTAACCCTCTGTCCAGTCCATAGATAAACGACATTTATATTCGCAGAAGCAAAAGCATTTTTCGGATTTTACGACCTCGCGCAGTAAACAAATGGACGGGTGGACGAACATGCGCACCTAATAGCCGTGGCAAAATACAAACACCGGCACCCCGTACCCTCCGTCCCGCTCCGACCGTGACGCTTATTAGCTACCGTACTCCGAACAGAAAACCAGGACGTCGCGTCGTCGACAAATTCTTTCCGATAATGCGGATAGTCTGTATGGCGCCAGGCGCGTCACCCTCGATTTGCTTGCGCACAAACCCGTTTTTCGCCCATGAAATGTAACTTTTGTTTCGCGCAGGTAATAACATTGGGAATCCACTGAGATTAGTGGTCCAGTCTTTTTAAATAGATAATAAATTAGGGAATAAATATACAAATTATAAATAAAATACTTCCTAATGTTGTTTTAAACATATTTAATATTAATACTTGTTGTTACGCCATAGTGTTAACAGTTTTATAAGAATATTATTAAAATGGAGACATTCACTCCAACAAAAGATGTTCTAAGAATTTTCCACTGTCGGTGAATAAAATATTTCGTATATTGTGTAACGTGTAGGAAAAGCCATATATTTCCGGACGATGATGGAGTCCAGCAATCACCAAGAGTCCGGAAATATGCTTTTCCTACTAGTTGCTCATACTATTTTTGCTTTGATCCAAATAATTCTTTGGTTTTGGTTTTAGATAGCACAAAATACAGGGTGTCCGTTTAACCCATTTAGATCGCGAATAACTTTAGAAAGTCATCAATGTTACAGGTTTTTCGCAATATTACCAAAAGTTTTTAAAATAGTAATCTAACTGCAATTATTATTTAGTATACAGCGTATAGCTTTGTTGCCGTTTTTTTTTTTTTTTTTTGTTAAGTTGTATGTAGCAAATTTATATTGTCAAATAATACTTTTAATGGCATGCAGTTAACTTTGTAGAAATCAATTATTCTTTTATTTTTGGAAATAGCCATAGCCTATGTTACATAAAACGTTAAAAAAATATGTATGCTGTTTCATTTAAAATAACAGAGTTGCCCTATATCGGAAAAGCGGCCATTTTGTTTTTGTGTTAACGGAATGTTGCAACTAAATGGCGAGGGAATGGTTAAAAACTTTTAAAAAATCTAAGGCTTTCTGTAAAAACCGCATTTTAATGTCTTTATTTGTTCTAAAGTTATTCGCGATCACAATGGGTTAAAATATATTCAGACACCCAGTATTAATTTTGTTAGCCTAATAAATAAAAACATTTTAATAATTTGATCTCCGTACTACGTTACTATGGTATTACATATAGTGGGGATATTTAAAGGCCCCCCTCCCCCTTTATCTTTTGAATGAAACAAGATATCGAGGTCGAGTACTTTTTAGCATAAAAATAATTTTTGTTACGTGACCTAGTACCAAAGGGGCACTAGCAACTTTTTTTTCAAATGGTAAGGGGGGTTCTCAAGCCATTAGGGAGGTGACACCAGAGGACTGGCGAAGAAGAGTCCAGCATGTTGTGTTAAAGAAGAGGAGAAAATGTGGGATCTTGACAACCTGATGGATCAGACTGTCGATCCTTTAATTATAATGACAAAAGGTGATGACAGTTCTTCCGATGACAAAGAATATAACCTGTGAAAAAATGTATTGTTAAATGTAAATATTTATAGCCGGTGGCCTGTGTAGCAAGCTATATAAATAACATTTTTTGCCGGCGTTGTACATTTAATTTACTGGCATTGCCAACACTCTTTAATGGCAAGGCATTGGCAAAAAGGTATCAAAAAGACGCGAAAGTGGGCAATTGGCCGTTATTAGGCCACGTGTTGCAGATAAAGTGGTGGCATCCGTCATTAATAAGTTATTGGCAAAAAATGCGTTTAAGATGATGGCATCCATCATTAATAAGTTATTGGCAAAAAGATAACAAAAAGACACAAAAGTGGGCAAATGCAGATACTCCCAAGCAGCAAGCTGACGTCATATTCACGAAAATTGTCGCATATACTTTTTTAAAAGCTAATTTTTAATTTTTTTTATTTGAAAATTAAAATAGGAAAAAACTCCTTACTGCATGCAATTTCCTTGCAATGCAAAGTACCATCTCTCGGAACACTGTCCAACTTGGAGACACTACACTAGCCGAAGATATTTCTTTCAAAGCTAAGTGAGATCACCTACCGCAGACCGCTCTCGAATTATTTTTGTCTAATGGCTTTAGACGATAAAAAGCGAAGATATCGCAGAAACGTAGTAGTTTATTGTCCATTACGCCATCTATCGGTATGTCAAAAAACTATTAAATATATATTCGATTTTCGAAGTGACTAGGGGCACGTTGATGTGCCGCGATTATTTTTTTACCGGGCACGTGTATGACGTCACTACTGTCTACTATCCTTATTTTTACTATATTCTCCCTTCTTTTTCCACTAAATTCCTGATATAACACTAAATTGGCACACAATATTTCATTTTACATTAAAAAATCTTTTTAAAACCTGTTTTTTACTGATTATAAGCCTTTCTTTATTAATATAATAAGAGGTTTGCTTTAAATCAAGTCGCCAAGTCAAGTGTTTGAAACCACTATACACATAGGTGTATGCATGGTTGCAGCGTTTTGGGCGTAAAAAATTAGAATTTAATAAAAAAACGTGTAAAATAACTAAAAAGAGGTTTTTAAGGATGCTCATAAAATATTGTATGCCAATTTATTGTTATATCAAGAATTTCGTGCAAAAAGAAGGCCAAATTAAGGATAGTTTGAATTTCAAATTTGATGATGAATAATGGCACGCTCAGTAGTGACGTCATACACGTGCCCGGTAAAAAATAATCGCGGCACATCAACGTGCCCCTAGTCACTTCGTAATATTTTTTATTAACACGTCTTTAAAACTTTTAATAAAGTTTTAAACAAAATGTTTACAGCTCCTAACAGTCTACTTGAATATCTTGCCTTCTCGACTAGCCATCACCAATTAATCACACAACACACACTTATTAGGTAATGAATACATTTAATTATGTCTATTAAAAAACTCTTTTCTTTAAAAAAGACCATCATTTTATTTTTATTCGCTCCAAAATACATAATAAACATTTTGTTTGACCTAATTTTTATTTGCATGATTTTTAACAATAAAATGTTATGAAAAGGCCATTTCCTTTAAATTATGTAAAAAAACATAAAATAATGTTGTTTAGCTGCCATTATAAATAAAACAGATCAAAAAAATTGCTTTAATGTTAGTTAAATACCAATGTTAATAATATGGTTTAAAAAGTATGAATATGCGTTGAAGGTTTGCCTTCAAAAATCCAATATTTATTTGCCTGCAACAAAAACGCGTGTTTTATTTAATCAGGATTGGTATGCCGCCATTTTTGCAATTCGCCTGCATGTAATATTTATTGGCAATTAAGTGTTTATTTAGGGTTGAGTTTTTAATGCGTATAAGATGTTGGCATAATATTGCTACCAATTGCCAATGCTTTACCATCGATGCCAATATGAAAAATGTACATTGCCGGCAAATTTAATGCGAAGAATATTTAACATACAACTTAAATCCATATTATGTGTATATTACTTATTATAATAAATTATTATTTAAATTATAATTAATTCTTAAAAATTAAATTTCCTTAAATTTATATTATTTCAACAGGTACCCCACCCTCAGGCCTCTGATGTACCTGTTTTAATGAATCTACCTGAAACCGATAAAAATAAAGACTGCAGGTAAACCAATGCTAAACTATGGAAGTAGCATAAATTATGTCTGGGTCACCTTAGCTGTTGGAGATTAGCATACTACGTGAGGTTTTATCACAGGTTTTATTAGTTTTAACAGTTTGGAAACAGACTATAGTGCTGTCAATAAAAAGGTGTATCCAAATAATCATTTTTTGTATCTTGTACAGACCCTAAGTTATTCCATGTATAAATAGAGTTGGGACACCCCGTATATTTAAAATACTAAGTTAAGTTCCCTGAAAAAGATAATTGGTTTCACTAATTTTTAATGTAAGATATCAGTGATGGTCTAATAAGTGCTTCTTAATTATTTGACGCTAGTACCGATAATACAGTCGGCTAAAGTTACGTTAATAGCATTTCTAAAAAAAAATAATGTGATAGACAAGCATATTTAGAATTCGTTGAAACCGGAGGTCATCATATTTTGGTAACAAAAGTTTTAAAAGAAACATAACGTTAAATATGATGAATGGGCTGTATAAGACATACGTCGCAGTATTCCTTCTATAAATTTTAAAAGAACCTAGACCAAAAAAGGCATAAATTTTGAAGTAAAAATTACGGGCAAAATAAACCTCTTTTTTACTTAAAAAATATGTCTTGTTAAGTCAAGATTTGATTTTTTAATTTTAATTATTTTTTACTGAGATCAAAAGAAACAACTTTTATTTTTTTTATATACAGGTTGTTTCCTAACTACGATACACAACTTGGGGAGGTAATTTTTTATGTTTTTTATAAAAAAAAGTTCATATAATCATATGTCCGGATTTCTGAGATTCCGGGCAAGTAAGTTTTTAAAGGAGTCGACATTTTTTAAATATTTTAAAAACGGTGATTTAATTAATTTCAATGAAATTAGGCACAATTTATTAAATGTAATAAGGTGCTTGTAAAGCTATACCTAGATTTAAATTATTGGGTCCAGTAGCGTCGTAGTGGGCACCACAGCCAATATTATTGCGAAAAAAGTACGACACTGACTTTTTACAATGTTTTTTTTTCTTTTTTTTTTTTTGACTAAGCAATTAAAAATGCAATTTGTTAGATGTTTGTATTTTTTTCGTATCTAGCTTCGTTTTCGAGAAAAAAATTAAAGCTACTTTAATTTCTTCTAAAAAGTACCCATAGACAACATAATTAAAAAAACAAAAATAAGAAATAAAAAATTCTTTGCCCTAAAATAAATAAGCAGTGGTATTTTTATCGAAAATGGCCTTTTTTAGTTACCAAGTTGGCATTTTTTTTTAATTTTAGATTTTGTTTAATGCTGTTTATGGCTACTTTTAAAATTACTTAAAGTCGCTTCAATTTGTTTATTGAAAATGAAGCGAGAAAAAAAAAACAGTAGCCTAAAAAGTTGCGTCTTTTATTCCTTATTCTAAAAAAAAAACTAAAAATATAAAAACTTTAGAAAATTCATTGACGTACTTTTTTTTAATATTGGCTGTGGTGCCCACTGAAACGCCACTGAACCCACTAATGCTAATCTAGGTAGAGCCTTACAAGCGCCTAAGTACATGAAATAAATGTATGAACTTGGCATCAAATCGGTTAAAAGGTTCTTAAAATATTTAACATATACTGATTTTGAAACAAAAAAAATAACGGCTTTTCTCTCAGAAAGAGGCAAGACCAGACATATATTTGCAGAGACTTTGTTTCAAAGACAAAAGAAATCAATCTTTGTCAAGCGGGCGTATGCATCGTACGCGGTTTTCTTCATATACCTAATTGAGCAAAACCGCCGGCGATCGTTTAGACAGTGCCAAATCAAAAACTAGACCCAGTGGCGAATTTAAAGATTTGCCGCCCATATGCTATTAATTGCTTTGAATTTTGATACCTTAGTCCACAATCATATTATTTACGTTGTCTATCAGAACTAATGGTAACAACTCACATATTTTTCAGTTAATTTTTTTAATATACTCATTTGACTTAAGAGAAGCCGTTGGATAAAACATTGCAACTTAGCATTGTTTTAACTTAATATAATTAATTAATTTCGATTGGCATTTTCTAAAAAAGTTGACTCTGTTCAAAAGTTAACCAATATACTAACACAGAAAAAATATAATTATTTTGTATGTGATACTAATGTAAACATTTAATTTAAATAATTCGTGTACGACATCAGCGCTTTAGGAATGCCTATTTGGATTTTCCCAACTTTTTCTTACTACAAATACAATAAATAACTGTTAAAATGTAACAATCTTCAAATCAGCAAATTGTCTAACTTTATATTTTGTGAATGAATTTTATTTATTGTAAAGTCGCAGTCGTTCAAGTATTAGTTATTTAATTAATTTAAATCAAACGACTATAATATCCGTAAAGAACAAGTTTTTTCTTTATATAAAAAGTAACCAAATATACCAGTATTTTAACGCTACAAAAACACTTTCTGAAATTGAATTTGACAATTTGAAAATTTGCTACAGCATTCGAAATTAGACCATCGATATTATAACAAGATTGAATTAAGTAACCATATTTTATAATAATTGGGTACACGGAAAAATCTTAGCATAATAGCAATTATCAATAAAGAAAATATTATGTAAAAATAACTAAATTTTGACTCCAATATCGAATTGCTATTGCGATAGTATTCTAAAAATTAAAAATATAATAAGTTATTAAAGTATATTTATATAATCAAGCGTTTAGCATTTGTTTATGTGGAGATGTTGGAATATTTAGTATTAAGCACTGTATATAGGACAATATTTCGATTTTTGTTAAATATTTTAATTTCTGTTCAATTCTTGAAATTCGTATTTTGTATATGTATATTTTCGTATATAATATATTTTTTTTATAAATCGAAATAAAAATTTTAAAAACTAAATCTACCGCCTCTTTAAATTTGCCGCCCTGGGCTTCAGACTACCTAGCCTGCTGGTAAATCAACTGACTATAGACCCTACACAAGTCAGCCTCCTCAAGTCTGTAATAATTAAAGAGTCTGGTCAAAGAAAGTTCTAACTTACATTGTATGTAGCAGCTCCGGATCTAGAGGGGAGTGGGCAAGCCAGGGTACGTGCCCCGGGCGCCACCTGCAAAGGGCGGCACATTTAGGCACAGAATTCGAGGGTTCGAAAACTCCAAAAGATACAAATATCTTGATTTATTATAATATTCATAAGAACGCTTCATTTTAAGACTACCTACATATCTACTTATCTACATATAGCGGGAATTTCTTTAATGCCCCCTTTTACAGTACCGTATTATCCATTAGGCTGACTAGGCTACAGCCTAGGGCGCCATGAAAAATAGGAGCCAGACAGGGAGTTTTTAAAAAGTTTAGGTCGGGTTGGGATTTCTGGTGACCAATTTCTCTGTGAATAAGGTGCTTTGGAATAAAATTGGCGAGAATGACTTTTTTCGGTCATCAAATTTTATTTCGGGTGGTGAAGTAAGGCAGTAAGGCGTAAGGCACTCGGCACTCAAAATAGGCGCTACGGCGGAAAGGGTTTTTTTGCTGTTCAAAAATTTTTTGGTGGAAAATAGGCGCTCCGGGAATTCTAGCCTAGGGCGCCTCAAACACTTAATACGACCCTGCCCTTTTATCTTTTAAACGAATTAATTTAAAAAAATAAACTTTGGGATGTAAAATTAATGCATAAGCATAAATACTATATTTTAGAGTGAAATTGACTGGTGAAAATTTCAAGATGGAAGGTAAGTTAAATGGAAAGGGGATCTTGAGACACATCATTTTAAAGCTTCTAAGGAGTACTTTATAATCCTAGAACACAAAGCCAATATTTTTACCTACTACAAAATAGAGGTAGGTACTTTAAAAATGAACTAAATACCTGATTTGGATGGTCATATTTCGAAACTAGTAAAGTTGTACATCAAACTTATTTAATGTTGTATTTTCTTAAAGCTCTTTAAAGATCTTTTGAATAGCTGTACTATGGTGATAATATACAAGAAAAATGTATATATTTTTAATGAAACACCCTGTATAAGTACATCTAACTTTATTTGTTTCGGAAGTATGGTTACCCAAATCAGGTTTTTAGGTAATTTTTAAAGCACTGCCATTTTGCAGTAGGTAAAGATATTATCTTTATAATTTAGGGTTTTAAAGTACTCGCCAAGAGCTTTAAAATGATGTGCTACAAGACCCCCTTCCATTTTATATTAAAATACTGTTTTCTAGAAACTTCATAATTCCGATCGAAAGCGTAAGAAACACGTATCATATTGCGCCTTTCCAAATTTGGAAAAAAAGCTTTATTTACGCAATTTTAAATTAGAAAACCCAATAACCGAGATTGACGTTTAAGTTTAAATTGATTTGGTTCAGAGCCGTTTTCCATGATTAAAGTTTTAGTATGCTGTTATAGCCTTTTATTAAAATCAGGTCCGGATTATCCATTAGGCAGAGTAGTCCAAATGAAATGTGAATATTTGGACGGTATGATAAGGTAAAAACCTTTTTCTTTGGTGTTCAATTTTAGTTACATTTCTTTTGATAGCTTTAATGTAATCAAAAAGGGTGGACCTTTTTTCAGAAGGGAAACACGACAATTACATTGCCTAGAAGCCACGTCGTAGGTAATTCGCTTATTAAAATAATAATTTCAAAATCATTGGTTGTGAAACACCATGGAACTTCCCTAAAATTTTAAAAATTTTGAAAAACTTATTATTACGCAGAGTGTTGTAGCTATGTCAGCAGGGGCACTAGCGCAAAAACTAAAGTATGACCCTAAATACAATGCAATAAAACAAGGAAATAAAATAAATCGACTAATTTGGTACAAGAAAGTGACACCCAAAAAAAAAGATCTTTACCTTTTTGCACTGCACCTATACATTCATCATACATTTAACTTGTTCTTGTTGTTTTTGTACATTTGCACATTTTTTTTTTTTACTACTAAGCCCGGAGGCCCCCATGAACTTGAGGGGCCCGGGGTTATAATATAAAAAATCTTAGTTCATTTATAACTTTAAACCTGTTGCCACAGTACCAATAATATTTAAGAAACTGAATTATCTGCTCATACCCATCCTTTTTTAATAAGTTGGTAAGTAAGTCGAAATTATAAGTGAGACCAACCCTTATTTTAACAAGGGATGAACTCCGGATATTCGGATAGCGTAAAGTATTTTATCATAATCTAAGTAAAGATTATATCTAATTATCAATATCATTAGTGTATCCATAACAGCGTGTCTTCAGAAGTTCTTACCAAATGAAAAACTTTTTAATTATTGACTTTATGAAAAAAGTTCCTCTTCGTAAATAGTCCTGCTTAATAAGAAAATACTTATCCACAAAAATAATTGTATGTTGTATTTACAGGATGTCTTAACAAAAATGTTTCCAAAATATACTGGCTATTTCTTAACTACGGTTCTAAACGTTAAAAGGTGATTTCTTATGTTATTAGAAAAACATTTATAAACATACGACCGGAGTTGCTTCGTCTTTGAGATATAGTGCGTTAGTGTTTTTTTTTAAAGTCTGTATTTTATAAATAACTTGAATACCCGTAAACTGATTTGGTTCAAATTTAGTACGTTTGCTTAATGTAATAAAGCACTTGTAAAGCTCTAACTAGATTGACTTTATTGGGTCCAGTGGCGGGCCAAGCCTGTTTCGGCCCGAAGGGTCAGGTACCCTGTGATAAAATGACCCATTTCGGCCCGCACCTAAAATTTACCTGTTTCTGAATATCCCAGTTCGGCCCGGCAATTAAGCTTATTATTAAGAAATAAAACCACTTCATTTATTTGAATGTGATTTATTTAAAATGTATTTTTACTTACAAAAAATTTACAAACTATCCTATATTTAAAAACTATCTTATATTAATAAACATTTTATTTAGAAGAGTGAAAATGCGACCCTATTTTTACATAGGAAAGCATAGACAATGTTCCTGTTTTATATGCCATTATCTTGCTCTCAATAAATTCTTGCTTTTTTACAGCTTAACTTTTTGGTTTGATCGTTAACTAACAAATTTTTTCGTTCTTACACGTGAAAGGATTAATCTTATCTAGTGCTTCATGTACTTCAGCTATTAACTTTGGCATTGGTGGCAGAACTTTTCTGCGGGTGTAATAAATATTTTTTCTTACACAATTTATATCTTTCATTGTATGACTGCTAAATCATCTTCTGCTTTCCTCTTAGCGGCACAGCTCACAATTTGGCGTTCTATGACATTTTCTGGTATGGGCTCATGCGAATGATCTAGATTTGCGTCAGTGATCATTCTACTGACGAAATCTCCCACAGTTTTCAAGTAAGCATTACACTTACTTACACAGTGTTGTAAAATTTTTTCGTTTTTAGCTTCGTATTTAAGGTATTTATAAAATACTAACTTTAAAAAAAACGCTCTATAACTCTGAAACGAAATAATTCCGGACATATATTTATAAAAACTTTTCTTTATAAAATGACATAAGAAATTACCCTTTAAAGTTTTGTACCGCAGTTAGAAAATAACCTGTACTTTAATTTGCAAACATCCAACAAGAAATACAAGGTGGGCCAAACGGAGACGTCCAAAATTTAAAAAATTGTTATAAAGGACAAATACTGACCAATGGTAACAAAAGCAGGTTCAGAGGCGCACTTACAAGTTTGCCGCCCGTGGGCTATTTTATTTTCGCCGCCCCTTTCTTCTTCTTTTTTCCTTCAGAAATATTTTTGAAGAGGCAAAAAAAAGGTCCTCACTCCATTTCTTTTAATTATAGGTATAAAATTGAATTCGAAATCCAACAAAATTATTCATAAGACATAATCTGCCGCCCCCTAAAGAACGTCTGCCGCCCCCTAAAAATGCCGCCGAACAAAATTCTTTTTTTAATTGGCTGCTTAACCTAAATACCAATTTATTTTTTTTAAGTCAGTAGCGTACATTTTTCCTGTCAATAATATCAGTGAGATAGTCACCAGCGCCGCCGCTAAAATTTATAATTATTATCTAGTAGGGGTGTGCGAATAATTCGAACTTACGAATAATTCGATTGAATCGAATATCAATATATATCTATTATTTAGTGTGTGTGTGCTAAGATAGCGTATATCATAATAAACAACACTGCCAAATTTCAAAAATCGACTAACGAAACTTTGAGATACTATTAAAAAAACAAATCATTTTTAAAAAGTTTAACACCCTGTATCTTCGTAATTGAAAATAATTTACCTACTTTTTTACCATTAGACATTATTTGTCCCTAATAAAAATTTCTCAAATTTTGTACGTCTCTGTTCGGCCCACCCTGTATTTTTGTGAAAATGTATTTTCTTATTAAGCAGGTCATTTTATGAGCAGGCACTTTTTTCGTCAAGTTAACATAAATAAAAGTTTTCCTTTTGGTAAAAACTTCCGAATACACGGTGTATATTCTCCATTTGATTTATGGCACCCAGCTTAGTTCTCATAACTTACAGCTTGGACTTAAGTGGCCATACTTCAAAACTATAAGAGATAGACATATTAAATGTGGTATTTTCTTAAAGCTCTTTAAAATACCCTTTTAATGGCAATACAATATACAAGGTGTTATATTAAATAAAAGCTAGTTAATTATTAAACTGCAGAGGATTGGGTATAGCATCTGTTGTATTTTTTAAAGGCTATTTAAAACACCATTTAAATAGTAATTAATTATACAGGGTGTACAGTTACTCAACTGACAAATTTAAAAGGGTGATTCTACAATGAAAATTAGGAAAAAACCTTTTATAAACATATATCCTAAAGGCCGTATTTTTTAAAGTATGAGATGGTAAAAATTTTTAAAAAATATTTTTATATAATAACATTTAAACCAAACCAGATTTTCAAAAAAAATGAAAGACGACCCCTTTGCCTTCTTGGCATACAAGAAAAAATTAATTTTTACCAGTGTCGTCCATAAGCGGTTTTAGGTAAATATGTTTTAAGAAAAAATGGTACGCCACTGCATTTTTTTTAAATAAAAATATTTTCAAAAATTCCCGTTTAGTTTGGAACAAATTTGATATCTGGGCTGTTCGGTTTTTGCGTAAATAAGTAAAAGACAATTTCCTGGCATGGTTGAATTTCTATCTAGTTAAATAATTAATAAAGGTACACATAACCGCATCAAGCCCGATTTCACGGTGATAGAGGAAAGTAGGGCAAATTAATTAGGAAAAATTCAAAAGCACTTTTCAAACCCTCAAAAAATAGAACGCATTTTTGTCAGACTAAGTCTATTGTTTTATGTTTTTTGTTTAAATAAAACAAATTTTTCTACTTATCTCTGTTCTCTTCTTTTCAAACTTAGGGTAGTATAGGTAAAAGTCTGGCCACGCGCATCGATGTCCCACAAGACCGGCATCGTAGCACGACCGAGCTCGTACGGTCTGAAACATGCCCAGCAAATGAAATCATACGTGGATCGGATGGCGCCGATATTCCCCGAACCAGGCTTTAAGTTTACGGAAGTCACCTTTTATTTTAGTTCATAACGTAGGTATAAAAATTAAAAGTAAGTGGTTAAAGGTCAGTTGTGGTAAACAAACAATACAAAAAAGTGATTTAAACCGAGACACGGTTGTGCTACGGTGCAGGACTCGGTCTGGTTATATGTGGTCAAACCTTAAAACTGTGTTACCTTATTTGGAAAGATTTAATTTATAATCAGGTGTAATATAATTGACATAGTACTGCAGTTTGGTTAAATACTAAATTTTTGCACCGCATCCCTCTATATTTAACCAGGAAACGCACTGCTGCGTTTATGTGAGGCCCGACCTTAATACGAAATGACTATGCCAGGAAATGGTTTTTATTTATTTTCGCGAAAACCGTACATCAAATTAAAAAAACAAGAAATTAAATTTGTTTCATACTAAACTGGGATTAAAAAAGAAATATTTTTATTTTATAAAAAATGCAGTGGCTTACCATCTTTTTCTTTAAAAATATCAAAGCTAAACCCTTCATGACTAAAAAGTAGCAAACGCACACTGGTAAAAATAATTATTTTTTATATGTCAGAAAATGTCTGCTGGAGTGGGTCTCCCATTTTTTTTTTTTTTTTTTTAATATCTGAATTGGTATAAAGGGTATAATAAAAAAACAATATACTTTTTTTTTAATTTTTGACACCCTATAGTTCCTCAACAAAGACGTTTAGGACATACGTTCATATGCGGATTGTTTTTTGATTTTTCATTGTGGAATTACCGCTTAAGTTTGTTGGTTGAGTTACTAGACCTCATATAAAGTATTCCATTTAAAAATCCCATTTTGTTTTTTAACTTGAAAACACGACTGTCAATTGTTTTTTTAATATTTAATCTAAAATAACTTTAATAATGTTACTAATGGCCGATACTTACCCACTACCTAAGCTTACATGGATTACCCTGTATAGAAAATGTATAAATTTAAAACAGGATTATTTATACAATTTAACGAAAAAAATCCATGTTTTCCAAAACAACGGATTATAGGTATTGACTATTACCAATAATTAATTTAAATTAACTTCACCTTGATTTTTCTATATTATTCAATTTGTTTTCTTTTACTTTTTAAGAAGTCATAATAGGTTTAAAGTACAAGAGAATCCTTACAGAAGTTCTTTATGAAGGATTAACCTAATTTAATAAACCAAGAAAGACAGATATAAGGATATGTTCTTACAAGAAAGGACGAGTCGTTGCCCAGACGTCTTCAACAACAAATAAATGTAAGCAATTACTTTTGTGTAATTTATGAAATAAGATCTGGTAAGTTTTCTTTTTATGTATAAAGGTATAGTACAGCATAAATATAGCTTTGTTACAATACGAACAGTGTATTCCAGGATAGGTGTTACAAGAGGACAAATTGACCGGAAATTTTTGAATTTTAAAACGAAATTTTGGAAAAACTCTTCTAATGGTCCAAAACTAATAAATACACAATTTTACTTTAATTGGTATTATACAGAAAGAGTTATACCTAAAAGTACGAAAAATGCCCAGGAACAAACTACATTTATTTTTAGTAATAAAACTAAATTGTATAAGTAAATGTGGTAGAAAGTTGAATTTTATATCAAAATTTAAAGTTAAAGCATAAGAGTAAAAAAGTAATTGTCATTACGCATTACGAATTGAATAAATGGGCAAGAGGGAGCAAATTTTAAAAGAGATTTTATTAATTTTAATTTTTTTTTAATTCGCTGCCTTAAGCCAAGTATTTTAAAAACTGTTTTGACAGTTAAATTGACAAAAATATATTTTTTTTTACTTTTTAACTTTTACTTATACAATTTTGTCCTATTTTTAACAATAAAAGTACTTTACTCTTGGTATTTTTTCATATTTTTAGTTATAAGTAATAATAACTAAGAGTTTTTGACCATGCGACCAATTTTTCCAAAAAGACGTTTAAAGATTCCAAAATTTTTGGTCCATTGTCTTGTAACACCGACACACTGTATAGAGTAAGATGCAATAAATCTACAGCGTGTTCCAGGATAGATGTTACAAAAGAACAAATGGACCAAAAATTTTTGAATTTTAAAAGGAAATTTTGGAAAAACTGGCCGTATTTTGTGGTCCATTTGTCCTCTTGTAACACCTATCTTGGGACACACTGAATAGAGTAAAATTCAAACAATCTACAGCGAGTCTCAGGATAGATGTTACAAGAGGACAAATGGACCAAAAATGTTTGAATTTTCAAAGGAAATTTTGGGAAAACGTTGCTCAAAACTAGTTAATACAAAATCTTACCCCAAATGGTATTATACAGGGTGAGTTATAACTAAAAATATGACGAAAGTCCAGGAGCTAACTACTTTTGTTTTTAAATATAGAATAAAATTGTATAAGTAAATGTTGTAGAAAATTAAATTTTATGTCAAAAGTAAAAACTAAGGCATGAGAGTCAAAGAAATGTAATTGTCAATTTTTAACATTACGCATTACAACTTAAATAAAGGACAAGAGAAAGAAAAATTTCAAATATTTTTTTTTTTAAAATCGCCGCTTTAAGCCAAGTATTTTACAAACTATTATTGCATAACGTCAAAAATTGACAAAAATTTGTTTCTTACTTTAATTCTCTAACTTTATTTTTGACATAAAATTTAATTCTCTTAGATATTTACCTATAAAATTTTATCATATTTTTAAAAAGAAAGGTACTTTACTCTTCGTCATTTTTTATATTTTTAGTTATAACTCACCCTATATATTACCAATCGGAGTAAAATTTTTTGTTTATGAGTTTTAGAACATGCGACCAGTTTTCCCCAAAGAACTTTTAAAAATTCCAAAATTTTTGGTCCATTTATCCTCTTGTAACACCTTTCCTGGGACACACTGTATAAATCAATATGTAAATTTTATTTGGTTTTACGCTAGTGCAATTGAATAAATTACAGGGTGTCCACTTATTATTGGTACTTAGAAACAACCATAGATTCTTTATACCAAAATTCTAAGATTTAACTAAACATACTTATTTCCAAAATTTGATAATAAGGAAGATAAGGGGTGTCGAAGTGTAAAAAATATGTTTAATTTGTTTCGATTATTTGTAAAACGTTTTAAATTTTAAATGTAAGCCAAAGGGAGGGAACTCCACTATTTAAATTTCTTTAAATCGTCTCAACTTTTGATGCTACTCTATGTATGTACTATCTAAGTAAACTAGTAGACTCCTCGATGCTTTCTACACAAAACAGGTATACCTTGTAAGAATGGTTCCGACCAATCGTTTTCAAGATATTTGCATTATAGTGGTTTAGTGCAACCAAAAAGTATATTATGAAAGAATACATTAAATCATTTGTCCATATTTATAATGGGGAAATAAATTGTACTCGTAGTTATGGCTATTACGCTGTTTTTAAATGCATTTTTGGTTGCACTAAACCACTTAAATGCAAATATCTTGAAAATGGTTGCTCGGAGCTATTCTTCCTTATTATCAACTTTGGATATAGGTATTTTTGGTTAAATCTTAATATTTTGGCATAAGAAATATGTGGTTTTTCTGTGTACCATTCATTAGCGCCACCCTGTATACAGTTATTTTAAAAAAATAAAAGAATTTTTTAGTATAGTTCTTTTAGTTATTTAGCTATTCGTATAAATTAAGAACACAAATTATACAACGGATTTTTTTAAATTAATTATACATTGACCAATATTATAACTACTATATCGATTGAGCAGTAAATACAATTTTTAGAAACTATGTTAGTTTTCATTTTATATTTTCTTAAAAACCATATTTGGTCTTTAAACTGTTGTTTATTTTTTCAAATATACTTTTACAAGTATACAAAATTAAATCCAGGTAAACATACATACAAACTACGGTACAAAACTTAAGGTAGCAATTTCTCATGTTACTTATAAAAAAAATATCTTATGAACATATGTCTTGACTGGCTTTATTTTTCAGATACAGGGCATTAAATTAAAAAAAACGGTATATTTTAAATATGTTAAAAACCCTTTAACCTATTTAGATCAAATTTGGTACACTTATTTAATGTAATAAGGCGCTTGTAAAATTATACCGTTGTATAAAAAGTTCTACCTAGATTAGGATTATTGAGTCCAATGGCATCTCAGGGAACATTACAGCCAACATTATTGAGAAAAAAATACGCCACTGACTTTTTATAATGTATATAATATCTTTTTCCGATTAAGCAATTAAAAATCTGGTTTCATTTTCAAGAAATAAATTAAAGTCACTTTAATTTCTTCTAATAAGTACCCATTGATAACATGATATAAAAAGTAAAAATTAACAATAAACAATAATTTACCTTAAAATAAATAAGCAGTCATGTAGTTTATCATAAATCGTTTTTTTTTTTATTTTAGTTTCTAAGGTCGAAAATGATTTCTTTTAAATTTTGGATTTTGTTTTACGTTGTTTATGGATACTTTTTAGAATGATTTAAAGTAGCCTTAATTTTGTTTTTCGAAAACGAAGCGACATATAAAGAAAATAAAAGAGACCAAAAGTTGATTTTTTTATTACTTAATCGAAAAAAAAATAAAAACTTCATAAAAAGTCAGTGGCCTACTTCTTGCTCTCAATAATATGGGTAGCGATGACGACTGAGACGCCATTGGACCCATCATTCTTAATCTAGGTAAAGCTTTACAAGCGCCTTATTTCATTAAATAAGTGTACCAAATTTAATTTAATTAATCTTAAAATCTAAAATATTGCATTTAATTATTTTAAAATATTATTGTAAAAGAGGGTGTTTATACAGGGTACGCTCAAAAACAAATACTAGAATTCAAATATTAAAAAAAAAATTACAAGAGATAATGATACGATGTAATATATAATGAGTAAAAAAATATACAGGGCGTTCCATAAGAAAAACATCAAGTTGGCATCGTATATTTTTAACGCAACCCTGTATAAAAGAAATCAAATATTTTTTGTAGATTTTACGCAAAAAGTTCTACAAAAATTGTGTTAATGATTTTTTGTTATTTCTTGTATTAAAGGCTATATAGGGTTAAATCAAAAACGTCAAATTTATAATTTTTTTAATATCTCTTAGATAAAAATGTTTATGAAAATTCTCACTACGCCATTTTTAGTTTCTCCAAAATCGAACCCGTAACACGTTTATCGGTTTTTAATAACTCTATTAATAACTGAGGTAGTCCATAAAAACGCCCAATTTTGCCCACCCTGTACATTACTAAAGCTAATAAATGAACATTGAAAATTAAAATAATGGCTCTATTGCTTTATGAAAATACTTTTTACTTGATTTTAAGGACAAAAACTCAGATTAAAAAAATATATATTAAATGGAATAATAAACATAAGGGGGGAATGAAAGTGTACAATCTCCAGTTTTACCACACTTTATAATTAATTGACAAAAAAAAACTATAAATTGAAAGTACAGCTTTTTTCTTAAAGCCAATCTGGTATAATTATGACCTAAAAATGAATTATTCGAATTTATCGCTCAAAAATACAACCATTGCGACATAACATTTTTGTATTAAATTAATAAAATAGATAGAGATTATACACTAGGCCCCACAAATTAAGTTTAGCATCCCAACAGTCTTTAACACATGTGACATAAAAAATAGCTTTCAGCGGATTTTTTTTTAATAATATTTTATTTTTTGGGTTTAAAGTAACGATAAAACCAGAAATGTTTTTCTTTTATTTTAATTTTTCTTGTGTCTAATTTAATTTAAAATATACATTTATACTTTTTACATTATATTAATATCACTTCAGATTTAATAAATTTCTTTTTTTATACTTTTATAGGAAAATCAGGTAACACTATGTCTGTGATGGGAGATCCAAGCTTTGCCACATGGGCTGCTCAACGTTCCGCTGGCTTTGGTGGTAAGTATCTAATATTTAATAACATGACTAAAATCACATGCAAAATAAATACATAATATTTATAACTATGATATTTTTTCTGTGCTAAAATAAAACCAATAAGTTTAATCATAGAGTAAGAAAATTATAAGAGTTATCATGGAATAGCCGATTTAAAGACAAGTCATGCGAAAACTCCCAATATAATTTTATTCGTTTCTCGTTGAAATACCGCCAGTTAGTCATTTCAGTAAGCTTACGAGTCTCCCCACCGCTGATGTTACACGAGGCGAGGCTTCGACCGACGCATTTAAAGTGTAAACTGGAAAAATGACAAGCCTGCCGCCAAGCCTGCCGCAAAAGCGGTACGAAAATTTTAGCATGCCATGGTTTCTCTTATCCGTAGGTATGTTACTTTATGGTTTAATATACCTTAAAACATCTACAATATATAAAGGTACCCACAAAACCAATTATATCTGATCGGGTATACTCGAGTTGCTAAACGGCGATAAGATAATAATAAAATTTTGAATTTAAGATTGTTGAGTTACTAGACGGAGATGAATAAGTTGCTAGAAAAAGATTGTTGAGTTGCTGGACGGTAAAAATCACAAGTGCATGCAATAAAATATCTTGTAAAACGAATGATTTATATAATTTTTTCTGTTTTGTTTTTTTTTGCATTAAACTTCACTTATTTTAATAAATACCGTAAAGATTTTAATTAAGTATTATTATTATTAAATTTGTTAGTTTTTGGTTTAATTAAGAAATTTAAAAAAGGCGTTGGTTACCAGAACTAACCAAGAGGAACATTATGGTATTATTTAGTAGTTTATTCGTAATTCCCTAAAACTGTTTTAATTATCCTGTTGGGTGCCGTACCTACCTGCTTTAGGTGTCAAAATTGCTTCTAAGATAATTTGACCCTTCGATTACCCCAGGTACACACACAATTTGGTGTCGAAAGTTCCTCCGCCGATTTTTACCTGACTGTAATATGGTTACGTACTGGCGTATTTTCTACCGTATTTAAAAAATTTAGATAATTTTCTAAAAGTTAGAATTTGTCTATGAAATATCATTATATTCACGGTAAAAATACAAAAAGAGGTTTAAAAACTTGATTTTTTATGGAGAGGGTTCCAAAAAAACAACTTTTCCCAGTTATAATATATAATCATTTAAAAATATTATCAACGATTGTATGGTCACGTCTGGATTACGTCTAGGAACTCAACCATTTTTCCGTCTAGCAACTCAACTATGTCCATCTAGTAATTCAACAATCTTAATCTGTTTTATCTGGGTTCGTCTAGCAACTCGAGTACACCGATCTGATCAATACAGCAATATACCCAGTAGGGTGGAACGATTTAGTTAGTAAATCAAAAATCTAAGAATACATTTTTTACATACTGCTTAAAACCTAATGTATTTATAATGATGTTAAAAACATTTTGCTTTTTTTTTAATATAACTTTGTTTGTATGTCTAAAGATTGCTTTAACCATAAAAACTGCCTGCCCGGGGCCAATTTCTGATTAAATATAGCGCGCTGGTTATAATGGTATTTGGCAACGTTTATGGTGGTATTGGTGATATTTTGCGTTACTAGAGGATTTAAGAATGGTATCTAAAAACAATTCATTATAAACAGTAATTAAAATGCTGATTAGGAGAGCTAGAGTGTATCAATGCAAGGCTTACTTGACTACCAGCCAAAATGCAGTAGAGTTTTTATTATTGGTTTTACGAAAAAAGTTATTCTTTATAAAAGTTCTGCATAATCCAACACCTAAAAATCAACCATTAGATATCAAATTGTATTAGTCATCTACGAAGATTGGCCAAAAATGTTATTTTTGGTTAAGAGTTAAGTACCTGTATTTTTGCAAATATCAAAAATTGTTATAAAGAAAAAACGTTTAGAATTAAAAATTACTTTCAAATATAGAAATTTGTTTATTAACAAAAAGAAAATATATTTTTGATTTTTTTTTCTGCGATAATGGTCAAAATTTGGGTTTTTATACTAGTTCACTACATTTCATGATTATAAATGTCATAGGACAGTTTCAAATAAACGTTTTATTTTATTGTTATCAAAACAAGAAAAATGTACGATGCACTAATATACAAAGTTGAATTTTTTGATATTCGGCCAAACCTCGTAAATGACTGACACGATTTGATATCTGATGATTGTAATTTAGGTTTGACTTTTTATAAAAATAACTTTTTTCGGAAAATTAATAATAAAAAGGTTTTCCATATGACGCCAACTTACGTAGACACACATAACTGTTAGGTTAAATCAAGAGAATTTATTTTACAGTTATCTGGTTTTGCCCTATATCTATTATTATATTTTAGTCTTCGGGGGTTTTGCCGTATTAAATGTGCATTAAAAGAGATTAGGAAAAATTCTTCATTTTAAAGAAAATTTTTTCATTCAATTTCACCCTAATACCCAGAAATGTATTTTAATATTCTTAAATTCGTAATTTCTTGATAAAGTTTAAAACGATATATCTGATTTCTGGTGTAATTTTGGGCCTAACCTTAAAAGTTTTTAAATATTTTTTCTTAATAATAACTTATCTGGAAAAACGCAAATTTAAAGGAGAATATTATTATTCTGACAGAAGATATAAGTCCCAGATGTACAGGTTCTTCAATATTCGACACTTGAAACATCCATGCATCAAATTTCAATAGCATTCTACGTCAAAAATAAGTTCTTTCCCTAACAAACACATGTCCGGCAACGCTTTCTTTTGGAGATACAGGGATAGATACAATTTAAGAAAAAGAAATCATTTTTTTATCATAATTTTTAAACCGCTCTAGATATTTAATTGGTATTTGGTACATTGCTTAACAGCAACAAAGCACTTTTTTTGTGTAAAATAACGCCCGTGCCATATCCGTATAGAATATTTTTCAAGAAAAAAATGGTATGCCACTGCTTTCTCACAAAATATTTTTTTAAATCCCCGATGAATTTGGAACAAATTTGATCTCTTAACTTTTTCGGACAGATGTAAAGTTTTCAAAGAAAAAAATAAAAACCACTTTGTTGCATGACGAATTTGCGAAAATAATGACAAAAATGTTGCACATTTAAAATCTAAAATTTTCAATTATTTTTTGTGAAGTTTTTATTAACAAGTCATGCATCGAAGTGGTTTTATTTTTTTCGTTAAAACTATGCATCGGTTGGAAAAAGAAACCAAATTTGTTCCCAATTTATTGGGGATTTTAAAAATAATTTTTATTTTAGAAAAAGCAGTAGCGCACCGTTTTTCTTGAAGAACGTTCCATACAGATATGGTACGGACATCACAAATATATTTTTTAAATATTCTACATAGAAAGAAATGTCTTTTGCTGCTGTTAAGCAATGTACAAAATACCACTTAAATTGCAAGGCAGCAAAATTATGATAAAAAAAGGTTTTTTTCTTAGAATTTTACACCCCGTATCCCTATACATGGGGAGTATTTCCGGACATACGTGTGTACAGGAAGCTAGGGCTTATTTTGGACGTAGAATATACCATTATAATTTGATGCATGAATTTCAGAATACCCTATATAGAAACTTTTGCATAAAGAAATTTGTGTATCTCTTTTAACTAAAAAAATATAGGGTCAATATAAAAGTGTTTTCTTTTTCGCCGTATCTCTAGCAAGCAAAAATGTTTCCATTTTGATTTTACCATTTTAAGTTTAATCCAAAAAAGCGCATGACGTGTATTACTTTTTGATAGTACTAACAATTATAGGCACTGTAAAAGTGTCAAAAATAAGACACCCTGTACATTAACTTCTACGTTTATTGTGTCACAGTTCACTTCAAATTAACTTTTAGGCAGTACAACTGTAAAAAACTTCTAAGTCAGGTACTAAAGGACCAAATCTAATTTTATATAAACTTTGTATACGGATAGACTTTACAATAGGACAAATGGACCAAAAAATTTAAATGTATTAGAAAGTCGTGTATGGCAAATGCTTTTGCTTCTGAAGCAAACAAGATTTATGTTAAAAAAATTGTTTTGTTTTGTACATACAAAGTACTCTACAAAGTAAAAAAATGTGAAAACTGACAAAGATAAAACTGCCTTTATTTTTAATAATTTAGCAAAATATCAAATAAAAAAGGTTTTTAGAATTAAACAAGGATTCCATAACTAAAATTTCACATAAAATAAACAAAATTATTTTTTAGTATCATATTTTAATTTATTTATGTTTTACACGTTTATTAATTAATTTTTACATTTTTGTATTTAAATATATTCGATTAACTTTAACATTGAAAAAATGATTTATTAAAACCAGGTAATAAATTACGTACAAAAGATGTAGCACATTTATTTAAAAAAAAAATACAAAAGGTAAAAAGTTTATAAATAATCCGAATTTATATTTTTTGAGGTCATTGCGTAAGTGTCACTTTAAATTTGGTTAGCAAGAACGATAGGCGTAGTCCATTTCCACTACTTCCATTAATTTTAACAAAATGCAAATATACTTAGAAAGTGTATTTTTATAATAGCAATATTTTGGTAAAATTTTAGGTCTAGCGATTTTCGTTTTTGAGGTAAAAAATAAAAACTTTATTTTTTGCAATTTTTGTACCGCGATATCTCCCTAATGGTTGACTTTTAACCCTATGTTTATGAAGCAAACTACCCTTTATTTTGAACAAGAAATTACCTCTTAAAATGTTTCGCATTTGTTTACAAACACCCTGTATGATGTATTAATATTATATATACAGGGTGTCCATCGGGAACTGCCGCGATTGATTTCTCGAAAAGTACGCTTTGGAAATTTTTAAAAATTTCGTAACATTATAAGGTCAGTTGGGGACATACAACTAAAGTGCTTTGACATCTCTACCACTTCCGGTTATACCGGAAGTTAATGTCAACATCCTTGTTTCCCTAACAGCACAAAGACATACTAAAGACGTCTTAAAGACACTATGTTCAGACATCAAGACATCGATGTTACAAAAAAACATCTTAAAGACGTCTTCAAGCATATTGACATGAACCGGACGTATTTAAGATGTTTGTTTTTGAGACGCCTTTTGAAAGATGTATTAAAGATTTTGTTTCTAAGTCTTCAGACGTTCAGGCATAATATGTACATAAACACCACTTCTTTAAGATGTGGTGTGCCGTCTGATTTAAATGGAACACCCTACATATTATTTATTTTTTAGACTCTATACCTATAAGCCCAACCGTTTTTGTCCTATTTTATATTTTATGTTAAAAATTACGTTTGCAAGCCTTTACATAACCATCAATTTTTTTTTAAACAAAAGCCTTTAATATAAAGTGAGGTTGGGTTTCTCGTAGAGAAAGAACAACTTTAGTAGACTGTATTGATATTTTCACAATTAATAAATACAGAGTGATTAAAAATAATTGTTAAAAATTATTACGACAAAAACCCCAAACGTTATTTTTTTCAAATGGAAACACCTATATTTTAATACCTTATCCTATAAGGCATTAAAAATAAGGGTAAGTTTGTACAAGGAGGTATATTCCAAAATTTATGTTTTTAGAAATATTAACGATAGTATTTATAATCTATATTAACAATGCATTTAAGTACAGGTAGGTACGGGGTAGTTGGCTGTAACGCCGCATTTTGTTGTTAAGGACAACTAGAAGTTAAACTAAGGCGTACTTAAAAGCATTGTTAGAATAGATAAGTATTAAATTCTTAATATTTCAAAAACTATAAATTTCTGGAATAGACATCCTTATACAAACCTATTCTTACTTTTAATGCTTATTAGGATAAGGTAAAAAAAAGGTAGGGGTTTCCATTTAAAAATATTGACATGCAAGGCTTTTGCCGTTATAATTTTTAACGTATATTTTTAACCACTCTGTATTTATTAATCGTAAAAATATTAATACAGTCTGTTAAAGTGGTTTTTTTGTTTCCGGAAAACCCAACCCCAACTCATATTAAAGGCTTTTGTAGAGATGATCGTTTGCAAACGTCATTTTTGACATAAAATTTAAAATAAGTCAAAAACGGTTTGACAGTTGACATTAACCTTCGGTACAACCGGAAGTGGTAGAGCTGTCAAAATATGTTAGTTGTATGTCCCCCACTGACTTTATAATGTTACCAAATTTTGAAAATTTTCCAAAGCGTACTTTTGAGAAATCGATCGCGGCAATTCCTGGTGGGACACCCTTTGTATGAGTTGCCATTTTACAGGAGGCGTCCATAAATTACGTAAGACTTTTTTTTAATTTTTCTCTTTTAAGTGTTGTGTTTTAAAAGAACCGACAAAAGTCCTCCACCCAAAAAGTTGGTTGTGGTTGTTACCCGATAACATATTTTTCCTGGGGAGACCTGCCCAAATCTTGTAACGTTTTTTTTTTGTTTTTAGCGGAAGAAAAATTACTTGATATACGCACAGATATCCCCCCCACAGTGAGATTCAACTTGACCCCCTTCCCCTTTCCTAAATGCGTAATTACGGATGCCCCTAAAATGCTGTGTTAATCTACTTTTAAACTAATAGTTTATAGTATTACCCATTTTTCCTTCACCGCCGCGCCGCGCCGCGGAGAATGTCCTCAAATTTACCTTAATTATTAATTTTTATATGTTTTTTTTTGCTTGATTTGGTAGGTTGGTAAAAAATCTTAAGTTATATTATTATTTCCACAGGTAATCTTACTGTCGTGGACAAGGTGCCACCTGACATGCTTCATATGGTAGATGCCCACTGGTATCAATACCCCCTCTAAACCCCCTATGGCATGGAATTTTGGGTTTTGTGATAGGAATTTTGGGCTTCATCTCCATCATAGGAAATGGCATGGTAATAAAATACAGCGATATCTTTCTAATGGTCGTTTTTGTCCCTATTTTTATAAAGCAAACCACTCTGTAAACAAGAAATCACCTCATAAGTTTTTGTTGTTTTTTTATACGTATACAGGGGTTGATTCTAGAATACACTTTTTATTAATAAAGAACAACGGAGAACCAAAAATAATACTGCTACTAAAACTTATGTACTTTCAGCACCGTAAAAGATTACATAGCGGTATTATAAAGGTAACCCTTCTAGTTCCTGCTACCCTACTCCCCCTCTCTTTCTTTTAAACGGATTATTTCAAGAACTAAATTTTGAGGATATAAAATTAATTATATTCTAGAGTAAAATTGATTGGTAAAAAATTTAAGATGGCGGCTGGGCGTTATCGTAGGAAAAAATTAAATAAAATGGGGAAATGGATCGTGTAGCACATCATTTTAAAGCTCCTGATAATACCTTAATAATACTAGAATATAAAGTCAATACCTTCATCATCTACAAAATGACGGCACATTAAACATGACATAAATACCTGATTCGGATAGTCATTTAGCCATATTTCCGAAATTAATAAATGTTAAATTAAAGCTCTTTTAAAGGTCTTTTAATGGTGAGACTGGTGATATTATACGGGGTAGGACAAAATATATATATATTTTTTAATGAGGCACCTTGCATATAATATTGCCATTAAAAAAATATTAACAGCTTTAAGAAAATACCACATTAAGTACATCTAACGTTATTACTTTTGAAAATATTGCCATCCAAATCAGGTACCTATTTGGGTAATTTTTATAAGACCGCCATCTTGTAGTAGGTAAATGTATTGACTTTATATTCTATAGTTATAAAATACTTGTCAGGAGCTTTAAAATAATGTGCCGCAAGACCTTCCAATTTATTATTTTTATTTTAATATGCCGCTCAGCAGCTAACTTAAATATTTTATTTGTTAATTTCATTTTAAAATATAATCTTCAGGCATTAATTTTATATTCCAAAGTCTTAAATTTTAAATTGCTTTGTTTAAAACTTTTAAAAATAAAAGAGGAGCTGTCTACTTAAGTTCGCACCACATGGAAAATTATAATTTTACGAAAAACATTAAAAGTTCTGCAGTGTATAAAACCCAAAATGCAATCATCAGATTTTAATTTCTGGCACTGATATGCAAGATATGTAAAAAATATAATTTTTCATATTATTAAAAAAAATTATAAAAAAGATGTTTACGAGAATTAAAAATAAAATTTAAATATGCAAACATGTCTATTTTCAATAAAACTTTTTTTTAAAAACTGCTTATGCGTTAACGGTGAAAATTTAATCACCTTGGCTTACGTAGGGGTAATGAGGGTAATTACCCCCCACCTCTCTCCAAATGCTTTTTTTGTTCTTGTTTTGGTAGCAAAATACACAAAACGACGTGTTTTGTAGGGTATGTAACATATTAAGAGCGTATTTGTTTTGTTAATTACCTTTTTTTTTTGTTGTCATTTGCTCCAAAAGATCCACTACCTCTCCTCCCCCAGAAAAAGGAATTATCTACGCCAGTGAAAGTCACAAAACGCACGTTATCGCAGAAAAAGTAATAAAAAAAGTATTTTTGTTTTGTATTTTTAATCATAAACATATTATCTTCATCCAAATATTCGACATTATAAAAAATAAAAGTACTTTGTTTTTTACCAAAATTCATATTTTTTTGACATACCTCCTATACCAGTGCAAAAAGTTAATATCTTATGATTGCATTTTAGGCTTTAGAACATGCAGAATTTTATCTAAGGAATACCTTTCTTTGTACAATTAAGAATAAAAAGTTTTCCATATTGTGCAAACTTAAATAGACAAGCTGTATAAAATAGGTAAAATAAAAATATCCCGAAATTCCTTAACGATATTTATTTTTTGCAGGTAATATATATTTTTACAAGTACCAAAGCCTTGCGAACACCATCAAATCTATTGGTAGTTAACCTTGCGATGTCTGACTTCTTGATGATGTTCACCATGTCAGGTCCTATGGTTATTAATTGTTATTATGAAACATGGGTCCTAGGTATGTAAAATTAAACTTATTGTCTATGTTCCGAATATGAAGAGACCTGGCAAATATAATATTTAAACAGGGTTGCCTAAAAGATATGGTTAAAGCTATATTTAAATTTTTAAAAAACTTTTAAGTTTTTGACACACCCTGTATAATGATAACACTACATGGCAGTACTAATCACTTTTTTTCCATATTTTTTAAAAAATAAAGCCATGAAAAATTGGTTAAACTGCAAGTTTTGAAAAACTATTACAATTGTTTTGTACATTCTGTAACATTTAAACATACGTATTTTATTAGCTAGCCTCAGAATGTTTTCCTAACAAATGGAAGTTACCATTATACAGGATGTGTTAAAAATTTTAAGGGTTTTTTTTAAATTTAAGTATAGCTTTGACCATAATTTTTAGGTAACCCTGCGTAGCAATACTTTTGTTTAAATATTATATTTAATATAACAGTTTTTATTCGGTTTCTGTGATCTTTTAGACACACTGTATATTTATAATATTATGATAAGGTAATAATAACAATGTAATAGGCAATTGCTTTTTTACCATTTATTATTGTACAAATGTTCCGGACTTTCCTAAATGGAAGCATAGTTTAATTCTTGTTAAACACCAAAAAATTATTTTAAAAAAGACAATTTTTTGTCTTTTAGTTAATCTTGCAGAATATAGCGCAAACTAAAAGAGATAGAACAAATCTCATTGTGCAATATCGAATTCAATTTTTTAAACAAACTTAGTGGTGAAAGTAAATTATAGCTAAATTAACTCTTTTGGAGATTCAGAGTTTTTTTAATTTTCTTAATTTGGCCAGGTACTTGTAATTTGCTTGATATTAGAGATAAATAAAAAAGTTTTAGGTATTTTTACGTAGAATTTAGTAGGGTACCAAAATTTTTTTCATTAACTTTTTAAAGTTCTAACACAAAGTTGAGTTTTTTTAAATGGAACACCCTGTATATTCAGTTTAAAGGTCTTCTTACAAGCTATAAGAAAAGCCACCTTTAATATATCTATTTTTAATTAGTGTCGGAAATATGGCCATCATCGGATTTTTTTTTAATGAAGCACCCTGTATATTTAATTACCATCTGACTTTATAAGTTTCGGAAATATGGCCATTTAAATCAGAATTTTACGTAATTTTACCGCCATTTTGTAATAGGTGAAGATATTGACTTTATATTCTATGGTTATAAAGTACTTGTCAGGAGCTTTAAAATAATATGCCACAAGACCCCCCTTTTTTAAGATGGCGCCCATCCGCAATCTTGAATATTGCAACTATCATTTTTACGTCAAAAAGTAGTTTATATTCTCCCATTAGTCATACCAAAAGTTCATAAAAAAATAGGGGTACAAAAGTAAGCAGGGAGGACTATTTACGTCCACACTTATTTATATTTTATAGTTTTAAAAATATCATAATATAAATCTAAAAAATAGTAGATATACGCACTAAGATTAAGATCCTATTTCCGAAACTGTTAGAAAAATCATTTTAAATGTGGTTAATTCCAAAAGGTCTGTAAAATCTCTCTTTAATGGTAAAAAATATATATATAGAGGGTGTTTTATTTAAAAATGCCATTTTATTATCGAATTCACGATGGCTATGTTTGCGAAACTATGACAGATTAAATATATTAAATGTGGTATTTTTAACGGCTTTTAAGAAGACCTTTTAAATGGTGATAAAATATACAAGGTTTTACTTTTAAAAAATAGGTTCTTTTTGTCCTACCCTATATACAACAACTTTGTGTTATAACTTTAAAATAAAAGTTAATGGACAAATATAGATACACCACTGAATTCTACGTAAAAATCCCAAAAACTTTTTTATTTGAATATTTTTACTATCTCCAATATCAAGGAAGTTACAAGTGCCTGGCCAAATTGATAAAATTTAAAAAACGATTTGTTTTTTGTAAATTCGAGATCAGATTTGTTCTATCTCTTTTAGTTTTCGCTAGACCCTACGAAACTTGGTCTAATATGCAAACTCATAGGTTTTTCAGTTAAACCAATTACTAAGCTCTTTTTCCACAAAACCTTTAAATATATTTTAGGACCATTCTTTTGTGAGTTATATGGCATGTTTGGATCCCTATTTGGATGTGGATCAATCTGGACCATGACCTTTATTGCCCTGGATAGATACAATGTAATTGTAAAAGGATTAAGTGCTACTCCATTAACAAAGAAAACTGCAATGTTGAGAATTCTTTTAATATGGGCCATGTCAGCTGGCTGGACAGTAGCACCCCTCTTTGGGTGGAATAGGTTAGTTTGTTTGGAATTATTATTTATTACCCAATTTAACAACACTTTAATTTTTTACTTCAAATAAAAAACCTGAATTGTATCCGCAGTTGGTTTCTTGTGAAACATTTTTTAAATATTAATACTAAATAGAAAAAATTGCTTTTTAATGTTTCAAAATTATTAGAGCATTACTCTACAATTGTTTCGCCTTTCTAGGGCTTCATCAAGAGTACTTCGTATACTAAATTTAAAAAGAGAAATATTTACAAACAGAACCATTTAACACGTTTTTCCCAAAAAGGTCTATAAAATATTATTAGGGTTTTATTATGCGGCCCAGATGTGGTAATAAATTTATTTATAATTGGCATATCTGCGAAATTTATTTGATCATTGGTAGAAAGAGTTGTATTGTCTATAAGTGATTTTTTAATTTCTAGTTGTTCATATAAATTTAATTTTTTACCTTTGTTTTCTCTATGGAGTAGTTTAACATTATTAAGATCTATAAAGTGGTTTTGTTCTATACAATGTGTTGAAATGCCTGTGTTTTTTAAACCATTTAAAATTGATGTTTTGTGTTCTTTTATTCTGTTTTTTATGCTCCTTCCACTTTGACCAATATATTCCGCATTACAGTCTGCGCAATTAACTTTATAAACCCCTGACATATCTAATTTTTCTGTTTTGTCTTTATTGTTAACTAATAATCTACCTAGGTTACTCTTATTTACAGACACAGTTTTACAGCCTAACTTATCTAGCCTATTGGATACATTATTGCTGATGTTTGGTATATAATTGATAAACTTAAAATTATTGTTTTTAGGTTCTGTAATACTATAAAACTCTTTAGCAATTAACTTTTGT
Source organism: Listronotus bonariensis (assembly GCA_014170235.1). Taxonomy (NCBI): domain Eukaryota; kingdom Metazoa; phylum Arthropoda; class Insecta; order Coleoptera; family Curculionidae; genus Listronotus; species Listronotus bonariensis. The sequence goes on from JACEGR010000413.1 coordinate 156,145, forward strand.
TTTTTCTTTGTTAACAATTTATCAATAAGTGATTCTTTATATCCGTTGTTTCTTGCTATTTGTTTAATAATGCAGAGTTCTTTGTTAAAATTTGATTGACTTAATGGGAAAGTGACAAGTCTGTGAATTAAACTATGAAAAGAAGATAATTTTATTTTCCATGATTGGTTCGATGCGTAATTTATTACCGTGTCTGTCGTCGTTGGTTTTCTGTAAATATCGAATTCAATGTGGTTGTCAATATTTTTAATGTTTATATCCAAAAATTTATCTCATTTTCATTTCCTTTTTCCATAGTGAACTGAATGTTGCTATTTATTGAGTTTAGAAAATTTAAAAACTTATCTAAATTTCTCTCTGTACTATTCCAAATGCAAAAACATCGTCTACATATCTTTTCCAATAAAAAATGTGTTTAATTAGTTGATTATTAGAGTTAAATAAAACTTTTTCAAAATGAGCCATAAAAATTTCCGACAATAAAGGAGAAATTGGAGAGCCCATAGGCAGGCCATCATTTTGTTTATAAAATTCACCATTAAATTTAAAAGAATTTTGATTTAGGCATGTTCGAACTGCATTTTTTAATTCTGTTTTTGTTTTAATATCTAAGTTTGAAGCACCGATTAAGTTATTTAAAATTTCTATAACTTCTTTTATTGGAATTGAGGTAAAAAGACTTTTTACATCAAAAGAAACTAATTTTGAATTGTTTGGAATCGTTAGGTCCTTCGTAAATTCGATAAATTGAAAAGAATTTTTATTGAGTGCGGGGACTGAAAATTAATTAAATCGGGTAGTATCTTACTTAATTCTTTTGCAAGTTTATAACAAGGAGCGTTAACATATGAAATGACCGGTCTAATGGGGTTATTTTCTTTGTGAATTTTTGGTAAACCATATAATAGAGGTGTCGAAGGGTTCATTACTTTAAGCTTATATGGTTGATTTTGTGTGATAATGGGACTATCTTTAAGTATCTTAATGATTTCAGATTGATGTTTGTTTGTGGGGTTCGTTGGCCCCGAAAATGTCAATTTGCCAAATTGTTTTATTCCTATCATTTAAATCAGCCACTAAAACTTTACAATTATATTTTTCTAACATTACCTAGGGCCTAGATGCAATATTAAAAACTTTTAAAATGTCACATGTCACACAACTTATGGCTTGTCTAATAAATTCGTTGACATCCGGTATAAATGCGATCAATAATACATCTCTTTAAATTATGTATTTAGTAATTTTATTATTATTCTTCATTTTTTTTTTTAGATATGTTCCAGAAGGCAATATGACTGCTTGTGGTACAGATTACCTCTCAAAAGATGTAATCAGTAAAAGCTACCTTATTGTGTACGGTATATTTGTATATTTTGTGCCTTTGTTATTAATTATTTACTCATACTGGTTTATTGTTCAGGTAAGTAATTTGGGCTTTCAGTGAAAGTTTAATTAAATTTCATTTTAGGATAGGGCATTTTAAAAACCTTATGTGGAAAGATATTAAAAATATATATAATTAATCGATAAATTACCATAAATATTATTAAAACTATCAGGACCGCCCTGAGGGATAAGCCGGTGAGGCGACCGCCTCAGGCGGCATGTTTAGAGGGACGGCAAAATGATCGTAAGGCAGCCAAACGATCTATTTTTATGTAAAGTTAGTTTTGAAAATTTGAGAATTGAGAGAAGTATTGGACTTTTTTTTTTTTGTTTCTCAAAAATATGTTTGAAGGAGGAAAACAGGATGTGGTGGATTAAAAAATATAAGAAATAGAGGTGGGGACCTATTTCTTTTTTTTGCTCTTGAAACCTTTAATTTCATTTCTTGGGGCGGCAAATTCTAAAATTTTAGCCCCGCCTCAGGCGGCACTTCTCCTCGGGCTGGCCCTGAAAACTATAATTCTCTAAAAACACCTTTCTTGTAAAAAGTATATTAGTAAAGATATTGCATTACAATTTTTTAAACATATTTTACGACAGCACTAAAAGTGTTTGAAAAGTGTAAGAAAAATAGCTAATTTATTTTTAATTGGGTTCACGCAGTTTCAAAGCTTCAAAAGCAGCAACTAGGTTAATTTTTTTTTACAATAATTCCTAGATGATAAGAAGGCTTACAAATAATAAGTCAGCAATTCCACTATTAAACTATGTAAGGAATGAATTGTCATAATATTTAAGTAATTCTGGAAAACCATCGTTGTATCTCAATTAAGGTTAGGAGTTAACAGCTTTCTGTTTTTCTAATACCATGGTAACAGCAGAATACAGTAGTTTACTAACTGACTAAAAGTTTAATTAGCTGCTAAAAAATCTTTTGAAGACGAAATTTAAAGCACCAGGATTAAATATTATTTTGTTTGGCACATGACTTTTTGGCATCTATTAATTTCTATGTGCTAAGTGACAGCTAACATCATAAAATATCGTTTATACAGGGTTTGCAACTGAGTAAAATATAATTGTTTTAACAGAGGTGTAATAACTAACAGTGCAAACTATTTAATTTCTGTAAATATTATTTTATTCACTTAATAGCATGGCATAATATATAAACACATGATTGAAACCCACAGTGATCTAGAGCCTTCATACGTTTACAAAATACTTACATACATACAAAAACACGGTGACATTGTGATACCAACTCCATTCGATCCTTTTGCGATCAAATAAGTTTTTTTCTATTTATTTTTTTAATTTGAAACGGGCGTCCTAAATGCGTAGGTCTTACGAAAAACATAAGAAATTTTCGATTTTGTCCATCCCCGGATCTAGAGGGGGGCAAAATTGCGTGCACGGTGACCACTTGCGTTGGCGATCTGGATTTATGATACATTGGGCGCCAAGTGATGGAAAGAGGGTGCGATTTAAAAGGCGAGCTTTTTTTTCTCTTCACTTTTTATTTGGGGTAGTTTTGCAAATTATACTTAGGGTGCCAAATGATGGGAAGGGGCGCGATTTAGAAGGCAATGACAATTTTATTGTTCATTAAAAAAAAATCAAGGACACCAAATCTATTCTTCGCTCAACACAAAAAAAGGTGAGGGATGCCGTTGTTAGATATCACAATACCTAACTCGTTGAATGTTAGTTCTGGTTACTATGACAAATTTTCGTCACTTTTTAATTTGCAGGTACCACTACCATTACCTAACATCTTTAAAAATCTATTTTTATCTAAATTTTCCTTTTTTTTGTCTTTTAAGGCTGTTGCTGCACATGAGAAATCAATGCGTGACCAAGCAAAGAAAATGAACGTCGCTTCTTTAAGATCATCGGAAGCCGCACAAACAAGCGCAGAGTGTAAATTAGCAAAAATAGCATTAATGACAATTTCACTATGGTTTATGGCCTGGACTCCATATTTGGTAACAAACTTCAATGGAATATTCGGCAGTGGTAACATTACGCCATTAGCCACAATTTGGTGCTCACTTTTTGCAAAAGCCAATGCTGTATACAATCCAATCGTTTACGGAATCAGGTAAGCAAATATTAAAAAAAAAAAGAATACTACTGCAAATTTTTGACCTGATACAATACATGAATAAACGTGGATAATTAAATAATAAACAATAATTAAAAATCTTTTGCTACTTTAAATTGTATTGGTATCTTTATATTTGCTTTAAAAATATTTGATCAATAAACTTTAAAATCATAAATGTGGATAACTAAATATTGAACAATTATCATTTGAAACAATATTTTTTCAGCCATCCAAAATACAGACAGGCGCTACAAAAGAAATTCCCGTCATTAATATGTTCGTCAGAGCCAGCCGATGATACAACATCTCAAGCTTCTGGAGTGACAAATGTTACTGAAGATAAACCAGCAGCATAGTAATTAGATAGTAACAATGACTGTATTTTAATAAAAATAAATAAACCCTGCAGCAAAACTTTCGATTTTTCTTTTTCATGACTTTCCTAACCATATAATTATGGTATATTCCCAATCCGACATCATCAGACTATGAAGGCAATACAGCAACCCGTAAATTTTTGCAAGCTAACTTAATACCTATATAAAAATAATGTTTTTAACTTTTAAATTATTTTTGTTATATCAGATGTTTCATCATGTAATATTTACCAGCAAACGTAAATCTATGATTTTAAAACACGAAGTTAGTAATAGGATAAGACTTTAAAGCAAAAATATCATTTGTATTTAAATTTCTTTTAAATATCGACGGATCGCAAAATATTGGGAAGCTGCAACATCCTTAATAAAAATAAAATCTAGTTTTGAATATTGTATAATAATTTATTTAAGAACGACTATATTTTAAGTTAATCTCACCATTTTTCCAAGCATAAATAGAACACTTTGTTTTTCATCTACTTTTTAAATTACCTTTGTTATTAATTATTTACGCATGCAGTAAATCGATTTAAAAAGAGGATCTTAGTTGAAATGCATCCAGATGTCTTGTGCAGTTAATTCCTTTACATCCAATCATTTGTTTAAGAACACCCTGAAGATATAATTTTTCTTTATCTCTTAGCTGATCATATCGATTTTTTAGTTCAAAGGGATCTAAAATTAAAAGTAAAATGTTACATTAAATATATATATATATATATATATATATATATATATATATATATATATATATATATATATATATATATATATATATATATATATGTATATATGTATATATGTATAAAATTATTCCTGAATCTGTATTTCCTAAATACAAAATCAAACGTTGTAAAACTCTGAATTAAAACTGCTTTCCTTATACCGTTAAATTATGGTTTTATTAATATCTCTAAATAAAAAGCCCACAACATTATTTTTTCACCTACCCTTAAAATGCCCACTTTTTTCGTACGATTCCTCTCTCTTTTAAGACTTTTTAAGAACAGAAATAATGGAACTAGGCTGGGCATTGAGACCTTAACTCCTCATAGCATAAAGAAACCAAAACCTTTACATCAAAAGCGTTACTTCTTTAAATTATGCGGCAAAGCTAGGCATTAAAAACGAAGCTTACAAAAGATTCTACACAACTCTAATCTTTAAAATTGCTTATTTTTTTATTGTTAACACTTTAAGGATAAAATTATTTTTCCCTCTAAAGGAAAAAAATCTTCCCCTTCGAATCTTCATTTTGTGTAAAATTTCAGAAGTTATATTTTGGGTCAAACAAATTAAGCCCTGTTTTTTTAATACCAGATTATTCTGGAAGAAAACTAGGTCAAAGATTAAACCAAGTTTAAACAAATATCCAACCTTTTCTTTGCAAAAAAGGCATAAAGCTAAATTTAAAGAAACCTTTTTCTTTTTTAATATTATTTTTACAGTTTTAACTCCGGTAAATTAGTTAGTATTGTTTCTTCGCTAGCTGCTCTCAATGTCACTTTTATGCATTTTCTTACAGTCTAACTGTACCCAGAATATCTATACTAAATCTTCCTCTTGTAGAGATCTTCACTTTACCTTAAAATATGCATATCTGCAACCTCCTGTTAATAAACTGCTTCTGTCTTTAAGACACCCAGGGTACGTTAGTACTAAGAAATTTTTGTAAATTTTTCTAAAATACCTTTACCGATAACAATAGTGTTTAAAACTTCTGTAAGTAAAATTACTTACAAGGAAACCCTCACAGGTGTCCCTTGCCGATTTTTATGAAACTGCAATATTTTGCAGTACCTACATTAAAAAAATACACGTATTATTTATCGGCCATTAAACAGTTTTAAGGAGTAAAATGCATCTCTGAAATTAACCCTATTTATGATATAAAAAAAATTAACAGCGGCTGAATATTCAATAAATAAAATTATTATTTTAATTTCGTGAAGTTATCTCAATTCGTTCTCAAGTTATTTGAAAAAAAACAATTTGAGGGTGGATTTCAGAGGTGCATTTCACCACTTAAAAGTGTTTAATGGCCGATACAAAAATTACATGTCTCTTATTTTTTGATGGACTACAAGATATCGTAGCAGTTCTATGAAAATCGACGGAGGACAACTGGAATAGTTTTCTCGTTAGAAAAATAGTGTTTACCTACCTATGCGCAAGTTATAAAATGTTGTCCATCCTGTTGTAAATTCACAATATAAGAAATTATGCATGGAATTAATGGTTCTAAGACATGAGTACGTATTGTTATTAGCATTCATACAAAAACAAAATGGTCCTCCATCCCATTTTGGACTAGTTCTCCAGTGATCATTATTATGTTCGAAACAGGTCATTCTTTCGTGGTGACAAACTTCTTCTTTTTTTTGTGCTTTTTTAATTTAATTTTAACTTCTTTAATATCTTCCTCTTGGTCTTCATATTTTACATAGTTTTCTTCTTCGTTATCGCAGTAACAGTATTTTTGTTTATTATTTTGTCTTTTAAATTTGGTGTGTGTTTGTTCTTTATTTGATACCTTAAACATAAATATAAAAACAAAAACTGAAAATCATTGTTTATTTCAATGATATACAACTTAATTATTTTTCAACATCATTGTTTTTTAATTACGTTTTTAGTAACTAACTTATATAGTAATCTTTGCCAGAAAAAATAAACATTGCAGCAATTTCAGAAAATAATATGATAAAAAAATCTATTTTGTTTTTTTTTTTAATTAAATCGTGATTCTATTTATTTTTATTAATTTATACAAATTTTTCCCTAGAGTATGGCAATGGTAAACTTCAAAATAACTTATTTTTATACCAGGTGACACAGGATGTTGTTACCACCCAAGTTTTTATTTAGTTTTTAAGAAAGACTAATTAAAATTGTATTTAAACAAATATTGACATTTTTTGAGAATATTTTAACCTCAAAATAACTTCCGGTTTAACCGGAAGTATCATCACCTTTATTATTCTAACAACAAGTGACTCATTTTTTTTAATATTTGTATTCTCTATCAAATTCTCCTTTTAGTAATATATAATACAGGGCGTTTCTTTTTAAACAGTTTCTTTTAAAGAAAATTAAGTACCGCCATTATTTCTGCTTGAAATTATTTGTTTTTGGTAAATAGGCTGTAAAAATAAAAGAATGTACCATTTTAATTTTACAGGTAATATTATATTTAATTTTCTTTAATAATTCACTTACATTTCAAAATTTCAGTTGTTTAAGTAATTGATGAGAGACAATTCAAAATATTGCAAACATTTTAAGTTGAAAAAAAGGCATATGTTTTTTTTTGAGGTGGCAGCTATAGATCATTTATTCACAACATCCGAATAACTAAATTTATAAATAAATAATTTATGGTCGCCATCTTTAAATAGAAAATATGTTGTGATACGTCATTAAAAAGATATTTTTGTATGGAATTTAAAAATAAAATAAAATAGAGGTGTATTTAAAATGTTTGAACAATTTTCTCTCATCAATTACAATTAAAACTAATATTACGAAATGTAAGTGATTTAATAAAGGAATTGAAATATAATAATACCTGTAAATTTTTATTTCCACAGCCAATTTTGCAAAAAATATATTTAAAACAGAAAAATGGCGGTACTTGATTTTCTTAAAAAGAATTGTCTGCGCGCCATTTTAAAAAGATACACCCAGTATAATATAATATTTAAAAAGAATTTTACAGAAAATACGCCTAAAAAAATAGACACTTGCATTTAAAATACAATAGTTGATGGTACTTCCGGTTAAACCGGAAGGGGTTTTCAGGTTGTAATAATCTCAAAAATTTTTAATTTATGCTATGATAATACTGTATCATTTTTATAAAAATTCTTAAAAACAAAAACAAAATCGGGGGTAACAACATCCTTTGTCCAGTATATTTTTTTACTTGCTCAAAAATATTTGGATACCATAATTTATTAATTTCAGGCATCCTGCTGCGGCTTTTCTGTCGGAACAAGAAATTTTGTTAGTCTTTATAATTCGCGGATGATCTGGAAAAAATAATTTCTTGACTTATAGTCGGCTCATATGTTCACAAGTAAATTGCGTTTATAACCTTTTTTGTTACAACAATTTACGTTTGATATAAATCATCATTTAAATTATTTAATATAAATCTTCGCAGCACTGCATTGCAGTAAATAAATAAACAATTTTATTTATTTTATAGGTAAATAATATTAAGTAAAAATATACTTTTTCGGTTTTATATAAAATTTTCGTTACAAACTGATTTTTGTAACACATTTAAATTTAATGAATACAACCGCAAATTAACTTCCCAACCCAAATGTTTTTTCGTAGTTTTCAGGAGAGACTAATAAAGAAATCAGTATTAAGTAATAGCATAATTTAACATTTTTTGTCATTATCAGGACCTTAAAATCACTTCCGGTTTAACCGGAAGTACCATTAACTTTCCTATTTTAAATACTCTACTTTTTTCTATATTTAAGTTCTGTATAAAATTTCCTTTTAATATTTTATCATACAGGGTGTTTCTTTTCAAAATAGCGGCCAGAGAAAATTTTTAAAGAAAATCAAGTGCCGTAATTTTTCTGTTTTGAATACATTTTTATGAAAATATAAAAATGACCTATTTTACTTTTACAGATAGTGACATATTCCATTTTCTTTATTAAAGTACCTAAATTTCGTAATTCCAGTTTTTAATGTAATTAATGAGAGAAAATTAAAAATTTGACCAACATTTTAAATCGAAACACCCCCATTATATTTTTTTAAATTCTACACTAAAATGTCTTTTCCATGACCTATCACAATATATGGTTTATTTTTAAGATGGCGGCCATAGATCATTTATTAAAGAATTCCGTTATTCGGATGTCGTCAATAAATGATCTGATCTATGGCCGCCATCTTAAAAATACACTATATATTGTGATATGTTATAAGAAAGAGATTTAAGTGTAGAATTTAAAAATAAAATAAAATTGGGGTGTTGCTATTTAAAATGTTGGTCAAATTTTTACTTTCCTCCCATTGATTACATTAAAAATTGAAATTACGAAATCTTTATTAAAGAAAATGGAATATGTCACTACCTGTAAAAGTAAAATATGTCATTCATTTATTTTCACAACCTACTTAGCAAAAAATGTATTTAAAACAGAAATAATGACGGCACTTAATTTTCTATAAAAATCTTTTCAGGCCGCCTTTTGAAAAGAAACACCCTGTATGATATATCATTAAAAAGGGAATTTTATACAAAATACAAATATAATAAAAAAATTAAGCATTTGTATTTAAAATAAGAAAGTTGATCGTACATCCGGTTAAATCGGAAGTGAGTTTGAGGTTAAGAAAAATAAAAACGTCAATTTATGTGATAAAAATACTGTAAAATATTTATTAGTTTTTCTTAAAAAAAAATTGTGGGGGTAACAACATCCTGTGTCACTCGGTATATGTATATGTATATGCTAAAAGCTTAGCGACTTGGTGATTGAATATCCTCTTAATTTTGACGTCGTTCAGTAGGCGAAGGATACGATATGCAGCGCCAAATTATTGTAAGGAGTAAGGAGGAAAAGCCTGCATAGACTGAACAATGTCTCATCTATTTTTGTGCAATCCATTTTGCGACCATTTTGATTTGAAGCTGGCGTCGCCACAGAGCCCGGTATTTAGAAAATATTTTGTTGGAAACTAGTCAACCGGTTTTGAAAAACTAAAAACTATAAAGAACAAAATTTAAACCCTCCAAGAAAAGGTATCACTCGATCCCTTTTTTATCTGAACATCTTAACTGAAAAAGCAAGTGACCCTTTTTTAGTGAGGGTGCAAATAATAAATTTATAGGGGGTGGCTCAATTTCATTGGTATGCATTTTATGTGAGTGAAAAGATAAAGTGATTTAATAGTTGTGGTCTATTAATTTTCCAATAAAATTTATGTTACATTTTATATAAATCGCGAAAAGAATTTTGAGGTATCCTTACCGAATATTTTTTAAATATAGGTCCACTAGACGTAAAACACATACACTGCTTTTCTTGTTTATTTGTTAAAATGTTTTGACTGTTTTTGCATTTGTGTTTACGCCATCTTCCTCTATCCAGTTGACAAAACCATTTTTGTCCCTTACGGCATGGAAATTTTGTATCATCAAACATGCACTTGAATGCCCATCGGCTTGTCCTCGTTCGCTGTAAAATTCTTGAAACGTCTAAAAAATGTCTCAAGTTAATATTTATAAATGGTAATATCCCACTTTGCTAAATAACCAGAAGAGCATGTCAATGCGGTAAATTAATTAACCCACAATAGAATACCTTTCTTTCATCACAAAAAACCCTTAAAATTCTTGTAGTGAATTGAGACACTGTATAATTAACCCGATAATATTTTTTAAATATTTAAGGCTTATTTTATACTGCGGTTTTTTAAATGGGATATGATACTGAAGCATAAATACTATATTTTAGAGTAAAATTGCCAAATGAAAAATTTAATAAAAAGAGACGTTTGTAACATAACATTTTGAAGCTCCCGACGAGTACTTTATAACCCTAGAATATAAAGTCAATACTTTTACCAACGACAAAAATACTAAAATGTATTTTTCTAATGGTCTGTTAATAGCCTTTTTAAGGGTAATATAACATACAGAGGGTGCTTTATTTAAAAAATGTATACTTTTTGTCCTATCCTGTATATTATTACCAGTATCACTATTAAAAGATCTTTAAAAGTGCTTTAAGAATGGTACATGTACATCTAACTTTATTACTTTAGGAAATGCGGCCATCTAAACCAATTATTAAGGAAATGATTAAAGAACCGCCATTTTATAGTAGATAAAGGTACTTATTTTATATTCTATGGCTATAAAGTACTCCTCAGGAGCTTTAAAATGATGTACCGCACGACCCTTCTTTCCATTTTTTTCCAAGATGGCGCCGCCAGCCATACTGAACTTTGATCTGACAATTTCACTCTAAATCTAATATTTATGCATGCGTTTTTTGTACCAAAGTTCTAATTTTTAAATTAATTTGTTCCAAAAATTGGGGAGGTAGAACACTACAGAAATGCTCTATATACTAAAGAAAGTAAATACAAAATTTAAAAATGATTTTGATTTTTTCAATTTTCAGTTCGATTTTGCAAATACATACCATTTTGGCTAGAATTATTAAAATTTTCCGTTATCACATTTGTGTTAAGGTGTTTATAAAATGTGTTGCTCACAATATTTTTTAAAGTTGGTATACCATTTTCACTTTCCTCTTTAGTAACTGTATTTTTTGGTATTGTATCTAAAGAATTAAAACTATTTTTATGCATCTGAATTAATAGTTCATTATCAATATCTTTAATCTCCGCATGTTCTAGTGTCTTATTAACAGGTACTGAAAACTGAAGCAGATTTGTTTCTAGTTGTTTTGATCGAAGATGTGGTGTCTCGCGGCGTCCTGAACTAAAAAAAAATGATTTCGCTTTATACATAGTATAGCCTGGTATAGGTTATAATAAACAGAGGTCCGTCGGGCTTTCATAACGCCTAAACTATGAAAGAGATTTTGTTCAGAATGGTATAATATAACCTAGATAGATAAAATTCTATTTTTATAATATTTTGTTGGGTAGTTAATTTTGCCCTACCAGAATTTGATCAATTTTTTTAAATAAAATACATTTTATATTTTTTCCATATTTATGGTGAGGAGCCCAAGAGGAAGATTTCAGGATTTAGTACAGTGCGGCAGATTAATATACCGGAAGATACCTTGTACTCGGTTAAGTACCTTCACCAAAAATATCGTCGTCAATATGACGAAGTGACGTATCACTTTTTTTTAATTTCACAAGACTGCTTTTTAGGTTTTTTTAGTTAATTATCATATTTCTATAACTTTAAAGCTACTTAGATCTAACTTGTGCTAATTAACGATACTAAGGGCAACTATTTAAAACAATAATATTTCCTGTAGTAAATGGTAAATAATAAAAACGGAATTTTTACCATAAAATTTTAAATTTGTCAAAAACGGTTGGGCTTAGTTATAAAATAGTATGCATAAAATATGTTTAAAATTTAACGCTAAATCTAACACCTAAATGGCGGACTATTTTTTTACTTCAATTCTACAATATTATGTATCAAAATAAAGGGCTTACTAAACTTAACTAAAAAATAAACTTTAAATATTTACTTTAAATTTATTGTGATAATCATCTTACCTAAAAATGATTTTAAAAGGGAGAATTTTTCATACAGGGTGGCCTAATTGTCCGAGAAAGTAATATTTTTGTTGTTTAACGAGATATAACAAAGAGTTTTATATCAAAGTTGTGAGGTATTTAAACGTGATGTCCCAAAAATTTTTTAATGTATCTATTTTTTAAATTGTATTACAGAGTCGCATTCAGCATAAAATTTTGCATATGGTACGTTAATTTATTTTGGCACTCGTGGCCATGTTTCCACGATATTTATAAAATTAGCGAAAACGACTAAAGAAACACTAACACAAATTTTAGCAAATATTTAAGCTTATTTTATTTTCCACTATTTCGTTTTTACACTTATCAGCTGTTTTACCTAACTGTCATTTTTCAAACCTGTGAATATAGTACAAATATAACCTTGGATCGGACTGAACTCGATTTAAATCAATTGAAAAACAGGATTGACTTATGGCGTTCAATCCAATTCCTTACTTAATCTGAAAAGAGTATATCGCAATTTTTTGTCGCATTAAGTTTTATTCGATCGGTTGAATCGAATTCAGTATAATGATGTACCCTTAGTCAGTGTATTTTGATTAAGTTACGCTGCAGACTCGCTGCGGTTTAGGTCCCAGAGAATAAAGTCGGGTAGTCGATCCCTCCAAACTTTTAAAATCAAGTAAATGGTTTGTTACACTTATTGTTTTAAAAATGTTATGTTGATAATGATATCACTAATAGGGTTCATTAAGAAAATACATCTAAATATTTTAGAAAATTAACACAATGAATTTGTACCAAAGATAAACCTTTATACTTTTATCAACATTTTTTAACCGGTTTTAACCGCCTAACTTGATAAACTAATAATAATTTAGGGAAGTAAAAACTCTAGACACCATACCCCATAAGTTCTTTAAAACTTGGTTTACCACATATTTAGAAAAAGAAAAATATATTTTGAAAGGTATGCCCTGTAAAAAAATTTATTAAGTCCTTTTTAAAACAGTTAATAGAAAAACATTTTAACGTTATACATCTTATAAACAATTGCAAGGTAAAATATTTACTTTAAAGCCGCATACATACGTGTGTAATGCAACGTGCAACGTAACGCCGCATACAGATGTGTGTACTGCAACGTGCAACGCAACAAGCAACGTAAAATGCAATGCAACAAAGGATTTTAATGTCGTTGCTGCAACGTTCTCTGCGAATAGGCTTATACGCATTTAAAACGAACTTGTAGACCAACGAGGTTCTAGTTCAAAATCCTTTTATATTTTAGCATATTTATTGATAGATGAAATCTGGAAAACCAAAGTCCTCTGGTAGAAAACTTACCTATTTGATTAAAGAAAGAGTTTAACAAAATTGATTTCTTTTTATAACATACAATTAATTAATTTTTTTCGTTTCCACATTTTTATTTTGTTTTCCATTGTTTCTTGCAACAACACCAAAAACACGTCTAAACGGATAATACGAACTCACATCAAACGCATTTGTGTTTGCGCAAAAACCGACACCTGTATGGATCACGACAAAAGTTCCAGCGCGCATTACGTGCAACCATCCAAACGTGCGAATCTTGTTTCGTTGCATGTTGGGTCTTAATATCGTTGTTGCAACATTTTCTGCAAATAGGATTTTTCACATTTGAAACGAACATCTTGACCACCGAGGTTGTCGTGCGATTTTTATTTTTGTTTTAACGTATTACTTAACAAAATAAAAACTAACCAAAAGATATTGTCGCAAAATGTAATAAAAGAAACGGTATGGAGTTGCTAGAGCTGTAAAATCTCACCAAGTCTCATGTAATTTCACTATGTTTTCCACATTATATCTTCGTGTTGCATTATGTCTTGCAAGAACACTTAAACACGTCGAAACGGATACTACGATCTCACAACGAACGCCTTTGTGTTCGCGCAAAAAACTATACCTAAATTGATCGCGCATTAAGCGCAACCGTCTAATCGAACAAATATTGTTACCTTGCGTTGCCTGTTGCATTGCAGGTTGCATTACACCAGTCTGTACACCACTTAGGATTAAAAGTATCATTTCCTAAATATATTTACCTTTCAATCAGAAATGTATCTGGCCATTTATTTCTTTTCCTTTTATGATTTAATAATAATGGTAATATGGATCGTCCGTCCATGTTGCCTGGTGTTTTAACGCCAGCAATATCCAATAACGTGGGAGCCAGATCAATATTTAACACAATCTCATTAATTGTTGCTCCGGGTTCCACGCCAGGTCCGCGAATAAGATAAGGTACTCTTACATCAAATTCAAAAGGAAAACTTTTGCCCTAAAAACACAATAGGTATACAGTGTGTCCAGAAACTCTACCTATCATTTCTCCAATAAAAAAACTTTATATGAAAATATGTCTAAAATGTGTTACTTTTTGAACTAGTGGCTGTTGAAATTTAAAGAAAATAAGGTTTTTGTTGAATTACTATTATATCAATTTAGGTCTCCTATGCATCAAAGAACAGTTAAAAAACATAAAATTTCACCAGTTTTATTCGTGAGAGATTTGCCGTAAATATATTTTAAGAAAAGAAATTGCAATTCTCCAAAATCCAGTTATTATTTTGTTAAGTTTATTTTAGTTTTAAAGGATTTCTGCGTGTTTTATGAATAAATAAGTTTAAACCATTTCTTGTAAATGCAAGTATATTATTACTTTACTATAATAAATAACAAAAAAAAAAATACTAGGTATAGAGATAAATTTTAGCGATATGACGGTGCTCAGAAAAGGTTGTATTTATTTAGGCGAAAACAGTACTTATAATAAAAGTCAAATCATAAAATTTAGGAGAACTCAAAAAATATATTTTAGAAAATTGCCTTTGGGTAACAGTTATTTCCTAAAAATATCAAATGGTATAATACAAGTAATTATATATAAAAAAAACTTTTTAAGTTTTTAACACTTTGTAGTTTAAAAGTAATGCGGCCCTCACACGATCAGTATAACTGTCAGTATTGGATATTGACAATATTTCATCAGTATTTTGAAACAAACCCCACTTGGTCAATACTTGTATCAGTATAACAGAGTTAGTATTTTTAAAGTTGATATGTTTTAATTTCGAAATCAGAAAATTAATAATAAAGTAAAGTCCTGTGTCTTTTAACAAGTATAGCCATAAAGAAAAATTGAAAAAAAAGGTTTGTAAAGGACTGGATTGCAAAGCGGAAAAAATATTCCCATGTTAACTTATTAAGAGTTGCTGAAAGAACAGATCCAAAAGATAAGCTCAATTATTTTTAACTGTCCAATAATTTATATAACTAATAAAATATTGACGGTAACATCGAACGATCAATATTTAATTCGTATTTTATCTCCGACCCCAATACTTTCAGAATGTTGAAATTGCCATCAGCATACTGACTATCCATCAGTATTTCTCTTTACACGATCAATATTACTATCAGTATTTTGCAATAATGACAGTATACCTGATCGTGTGAGGGCCCCTGAAGATGTTTAGATCCTAAATTTATATGACTTTTTTCTTATTTTTAACGAAAGAATTACTCCTCAAACTGTTTTGGTAGAGTTTCTGGACACTCTGTATAATAATACCTGTCCTTTAGAATTCTAGGACCATACCGACACAAGGTTTTTAGTAATACGTGATTTAAAATAACAGTTTGAATTTTACATTATTAATTAATTATATTCAAAAATGCATTACATTTTAAACATTACAGTCAGACAGAGAATGACATTTAAAATAAAAAGAAATCTGATACTTTTTTCTTATTAAAAGAAAATTTTAATTTTATAAATTCATATACAGTGTGGGGAAAATTAAAATTGCATACTTTTTAACTAACAATAGCTTTTTAGTTTTTGCGCCTGTTTTTTTTATTTTTAAAGGGCTAATGGGTAGATGTGTTCTCTTTGGGTTTGCGAATTTTGGTCAAACAGATTGAGACAGGACTGAACTTACGGGACTTTTTTCAAAATACTGTATTTAACCTTGTTGCAAAATAAAGCGGATTTAGCTACAAATGAGCTAATACGTTTTTTTTTGTTGACAAAATATTGAAAATCATTTAGTAAATGCGAATCTGTCAACAATTTAAGGATCAGGAATTATGATTATTCTTGGTAAATGATGCGCCCCATAAATCATGCTTTTCTCTGGGTTTTAACAGGGAACTTTTTTAGTGTGCTTTATGTGAGGTTACCATGGTTTCTAAGTTGGAAGCTGACACAAATTAACATTAAATTATTTAAAATTAAACGTATTAGCCTAATTGTAGATAATTTTTTTGCAACGAAGTAATCATCATTTTAAATAAGTCCCGTAAGTCCGGTCCTATATAAATTGACCAAAATTGACAAAT
Organism: Listronotus bonariensis; assembly: GCA_014170235.1. Lineage (NCBI taxonomy): Eukaryota > Metazoa > Arthropoda > Insecta > Coleoptera > Curculionidae > Listronotus > Listronotus bonariensis. The sequence goes on from JACEGR010000413.1 coordinate 172,648, forward strand.
CAAGAGAAAACATATTTACCTATCAGCCCTGTAAAAATAAAAAGATAGGCGCAACAGATAAAAAGTTATGATTAGTTAAAAAGTGTGCAAGTTTAATTTGGCCCACACTGTAGACTCCATGCTTCCCACCTAAGATATACTTTACAACTAAAATATTAGTAGATAAATTAATATAACTCTAATGGTAATATTAAAAACACCATACCTTTATTAAGCCAAATTGTCCCAAATGATAACCGTGATCACTTGTATAAATAACATAGGTGTTATCCAATTCTCCTAAAGCTTTTAACTCGTTTATAACTTGCTCAACTGCAACATCTACAGATTGTAACGTCTGTAGTCTTTTTGTCATTAACAAGTTTGTAAAATCCTTGTGCACTGGTCTCATTTTTTCTGTTACCTTTAATATCCATTGCTTGTCGGGGTTCGGAGCAAAATTGTACGAGGGAGTACTAAAATGATTATAAAAAAACAACATAGTCATATACATGGTGTTTCTAAAAAAGTGATAAAAATTTTAGGTGATTCCTTATTTAAAATAAATGATAGTTTACTCTATAAACATGGGGTCAAAAATTTAACCAGTAGGGAAATATGGCAAAAAAGTTTTTAAAATTACGTCTTTATTTTTTATTTAAAAATCAAAAAGTATTGTGTTGAAAGTACCGAGTAATTTCAGATAAATATATATTACAAATGCCTTAATAGGTGACAACAGATAAATAGATTTCTTATAAAGTAGATTTCTCCGCCCCAAAACCATATGACTGACATATTATTTTTTTATTCGAAATTTTTTCTACAATATGCAAGAGTTTCAGATGCCTCTTATTATCATGAAAAAACAGATATATTTGCAAAATTTGTAATTTGACAATATTATTTGATCATATTTAGAAAATAAACACAATTTTAGAATGTGCTTTTAAAGCCTAAATTTTCTCTGGACCAAAAATACTTTTTTAAATTTTTTAAATACAAATATTTTTTTACATAGCATTTTTTTTATAGGTTAATTGTCTAAAATATACAGTATGATTAAATTTAAGACGGCACTATTGCTAACTTCTTTACTATTGGCGATACAAAGTCGGCTAAATAAATGAAGTTGTAGTATTTTTTCGCTGATTAACATGTTGCCGACAGGATAACAATGGAACATTGGGTTTTCGATTTATTGCAAGAAATGTACTTTTTTCAAAATAAAACATCCTGTGTATATTATATCACCATTCAAACGATCCATTAAAGAGCTTTTAAAAAGTCCACATGTGATATACCCAATTTTAACTGGTTTCGGAAATGTGGCCAGCCTCAGGAATTTGATAGTAAACTGGCACTGACACTAAATAAAACACCCTGTATATTGCATCACCATGAAATAGATATATTTGATATGTTTATCTCTTATAGTTTTGGAAATATGGCCATCCAAATCTAAAAATTATGTTTAATTTTCATTATGTCTACTACTATTATTTAGATTTATATGGCCATATTTCCAAAACTATAAGAGATAGAGATATCAAATGTGGTATTTTCGTAAAGCTTTTTAAGCTATCTATTTAATAGTGATGCAATATACAGAGTGTTTTATTTAAAAATGGCAGTTTACTATCAAATTCTTGAGGGTAGCCATATTTCCGACACTATTAAAAATTGGATATATTACATATTGACTTTTTTAAAGTTCTTTGATAGATCTTTCAAATGGTGATATAATATACAGGGGTTACATTTAAATAAAGGAAATTTTCTGCAATAAATCGAAAACCAGATGTTCAATTATTTTTCTGTTAGCAACACGTTATTCAGCGAAAAAATACTACCACTTTACTACTATAACCGACTTCTTATCTCAAAGTATAAAGAAGTTAGCAATAGAGCCGACTTAAGTTTGATTACCAATTTGATGTGGGTACCACGCCCAACTGTTTAGATTTATTAAAACTTAAAAATCCTTGGCACGGCCTTAAAAAAGTGTCCCTATAAGAAAATGGTAATTTATATTCTCTTTTTTGTTTCCATTTAAATCATTTTGTTGTTTTTTAGATTTTGCAGAGAAATATACTGGGTTAGTAAAAAGTACCACATCTTTTAAATATCCTAAAAACCGCTAAAGCTACATTTAGCAACTTTGGTATCTATGGTGTTTTAAACATGTGGAATTAAATAGGGATATCGACACTGTTGCCAGATTTCCCAGTTTTGTGCTTGACATATTTTTTAAGTTTAATAAATAAAATGTTCCATTTATTTTTATTGCATTAAATTCTACGTATCAAATTTAGTAAGTTTATAAATTTTCAAAATTCTGTGTGTGCTTGTTGTTAAGCCATGATACACTAAACTTTTAATAAAAAGTTATTTAGGGCCTAAATATCTTTAATTTGACTAAAGCTACAAAATTTGGTATTTAGCGGTTTTTTAACTTGCCTAATCGATCAGTGATATCAGCATTGTTGCCAAATTTTAATATAATTGCGGTGTTGTCGTATATCGATAACTGGTTAAGATTAAATTTTGAAAATTTTAATAATTGCGGTGTTATCGTATCTCGGTAACTGGTTAAGACTAAATTTTAAAAATTTGAAATCTTACTAAAACTGGCATGGTTCTTTCATTACAATTAAAAGAAATGGGGCATTTTATTTAAAATACCAAAATATTAGATGTAGCGAAAAACTGAAAAATTTGGCAACAATGACAGTATCACTGTTCAATTCTACTTGCCCAAAATTCGTTAAATGCCAAAATTTGTAAACACAGCTTAAATGGTTTTAGAGATATTTGAGTGCATCCAAAATGTGGTGTTGCCATATCTTAGCAGCTGGTAAAAATAAAAATTTGAAAATTCGTGGACTTATTAAATTAACCCTGCGCATTTTATTGTAATAAAAATAAATGGGACCTTCCATTTAAAAAAACGAAAAAGATACGTGTAGCACAAAACACGGAAATCTGGTAACGGTGCCGATATTACTATGAAATTCTTCATGCCCGATACCTTCCAAATACCAAAGTTGGTAAATGTAGCTTTAGAGGTTTTAAATATATTTAAGAGCTGCAGTACTTTTTACTAACCCAGTATATAGATGATTATTTAACATTTTTTGTAATATGAAAAAACATACTATATTATCCTAATAACATTTAAAAGAGATCTCCCTTTTAACAGTTAAGAGAAAGAATTTCGCTTATAAACCCTATTTTTAATTCTTTCTTTTAACTGTCGAAAAGGGGAGATCATTTTTTCATATAGTATATTATCTTAACTTCCTAATTTTCATCTGTCAATAATTTATTAACCGGGGTAGAGCCGGTCATGCAAAACTGTCACATTTGTTTAAAAAATCAATGTAATATGAAATACACACAACCATATTTACGCGCTAGCATTTACTTTTTATACAAATGGACAATTTTGCATGACCGTCTGTACCCTGGTTTTGGTAAGAGTTATGTAAAATAACGTCTACACTACCGCGTTGTCTAAGAAGTGCTGTGAAATACAATAACTGCATATTTTAGTTCTTAGCCAACATTCACGAATTAAATTAAACATCTAAAAAAGCACGCACGGTACACTTTTTAATTAAATTTTGAGTTAAGACAGCGTGCTATTAATAAAATAAAATATTTAAAAAAAAACTACTCTTAAAATAAAATACAAAACATAAAGAAAATGACTGAATGGCTTTGACATTAGGCAGTAATTAGGAGCGTCTACTTTCATATTTAACATCTTTTATAAATTATAGACAGGCCCATGCCTACCGGGTGGTGCAAGTGATGCAAGCAGGCACCAGGGTGCAACGCTGTGTGGGCGGAAAATTGTGAAATAAAGGGCGGTAAGTTTTGAAATAAAGGCGGCATGTAGGAAAATTAATATTTTTAAATCAAAAACAGTAAGTTAAAAAACATTAATAATAAAGGAAGAAAAGCAATGTCAGAACGGCCTTGTTTATAGGTAGAAAATAAGTAATTATCTAGGATATTTAAAGCTTGTCACAAGTTAAAACTTTAGAGTAATAAATATACAGTGTGTCCCAAGATAGGTATTACAAGAGGACAAAAGGACCAAATTTTTTTAAAACAAAAAACAAAATTTTGGGAAAACTGTTCGCGCATTGTCCAAAACTAAGCAATACAAAATTTTACTTTGATTAGTATTATATAGGACTAGTTAAAACTAAAAATATAAGCCCTTCCCAGGAGTTAAATACTTTTATTTTTTTAAATGAAACAAAATGGTATAAGTAAATCGTGTAGAGAATTAAATTTTATGTTAAAATTAAAATTTAAAGCATGAAAATAATTTAAAAAAATATTGTCAATTTTTTACATTACGAATTACAACCTAAATAATGTGGGAAGGAAAGCAAAATTTAAAAGAAAATTTATTAATTTTAAATATTTTCTTTTAATTCGCTGCCTTTATAGCCAAGTATTTTAAAACTTGTTCGTGCATAAGGTAAAAAATTGACAAAAATATTATTATTTTACTATAATTTTTTAACCTTCAATGTTAACATTAAATTTAATTCTCTTCAATATTTACTCATACAATTTTGTCCCATTTTTAAAAATAAAGATACTTTACTCTTGGTCATTTTTCACATTTTTAGTTATAGCTCGCCCTATATATTAGGTTTAACTCTTTCTGTAAAATACCAATCAAAGTAAAATTTTGTATTTACAAGTTTTGGACCATGCGACCAGTTTTTTTTAAAGAACGCTTAAAAATTCCGAAATTTTTGGGCCATTTGTCTTCTTGTAACACCTATCCTGGGACACACTGTATAAAGACATTTTAATTTAAATTTACATACAATTTTGTCTGTGACCTTAATAAAAAAACTAAAATATCCTCTATTCCAGGATGTTGCGTGGTTTGCGCCTAATTTGCCTTATAAATCACATTCAGCATAATAGTAATTCTTTCCTTTGGTAAATTTAAAACCGCAAGTGGTAGATATTTAAATTAATATTAATGGTTTAGTTACATTCAAATTTTAAAAGTAATTAAGGAACAATGTATAATCAACTGAAACAAGCAATGGTTAAAAGAAAAACAAGAGTTTTAGTTGTAGGAAGTGGTTAAAAGGTGTGTCAAAAATTTTAGGAAAAAATTAAAAACTTCGATTTCAATAAAATAAATGACGCAAAATTGCAAAACAATATTATGGTAAAAAATTACAAACTTTTGTGATTCTTACTTACTGATGCGTAGTGACATTAAAAAATAAATGGGAATATTGTGGGGCTGAATCTTCAGGTCCATGAGGAGCTGGAAATGCCATTGTTAACATAACTGGTTTATTCGGATATTGCTTTTTAGAGCTTCTTAAAAGTTTATTGAATCTTTAGTAATTACATCAGTATAATAGTCCTAAAAAATAAATGGTAAAGTAAATGACTGCTCAGTTTAAATGCAACTGGATATTTTTGTTTTATAAATTTTCAATTATTATCACTTAAACAAAAAACAAAAACAAAAAAATGCGGTTTTCTAGTTAGTTTTTTTTCGAACCAATTTGCAAAAGCTTAAATATAGTAATAAACACGGTGTCACTAAAAGGTCTGTACAAAATGCTATTAAAAATTTCTTAGACAAAAATACAATGATCTAACGGAATTTACTTTACAGTTGCTGGGCCAGTAATAAAATTGCCTTTACAACACTTTAAAGCTTTTTAAGTAGGTTTCTTTTGACGAGTCTACCATAAATATTTATACCTCCATATATAGTGTGTCCAAGATAAGGATCCTAAGCATGGGAATCTCATTAACTATTGGAGATACAACTTAGGTTAAATTAGGAAAAAGTTGTGTTTTTAAAACCTTATTTACTTTTACCACTGTTTAAAAACTTGGCCATTTTCAGGGCGGGGCTAGTTGAGCAATTTTTCACTTCATCAGTTATAGCTCCTCAAAGATAAGTCTTAGGGGCTCATAATGCATACTGATGGATTAGCAATTTATCCCTTAGCAATAGTGTCCATAGTAATTTCTTTCTAATAAGTCGAATTTAGAAGCTACATCTATTTTATTGTAGATAGTCAAGTATGCCCAACGTACCCCATAGGTGAGGTAAGTTGAGCAAGGGTATGGGGCTAGTGGAGCACTTAAAAAGTATAGTCAAATCATGGCTTGAATGTTAGATACGTTTACAAAAAAAATACATTTTGACAATTTGCTGTTTATATTTATAATCTTATAGACAAAACAACAAATATCATTAATAAAACAGCAACGTACCTAGCTTAGCTTAACTATTGGATTTAATATCTAGCAAAAAATGCCTTACAAATTTTTAAAAAACTTTTAGTTTGTAAATTTTATTTAAATTTTTAAAATTATAACTTTTTTCTATATTTTTATTTAAAAATGTTTTTGTTAGAAAATTTTATTTAAAAATTTTAAATTTCCATTGACTCATCTTCGTTTTTAAAAGTTTTTAGCAGTTTTATTTTGCTTCTCTTGTAATGCCTTCTGTATTTGTTAAAATTGCAGCTTTTCTTTATCTTCTGTTTGATTTGGCTTTTCTTGGACCAGCCTTTGGGTATGGTCGAACTATTTCCAGAGAAAACTTATAAGTTAGATAGGTCAGCTCGTTTTCTTTGTTGCTTGTACAAAGTTCGGGTTGCAGCTTCTTTTAAATCTTGAGGAGACTCTAGTAGTCTTACTGTTATAAGTCCGTATACTAAAAAATAAAAACATTTTATACTTAAAACCGTGGGTTAGTTGGGCAACTGTAGCTCAACTAACCCCAACCTGAAATTTTAAAGGAAAAGTGAATTTATTAAAAAACCGGTTAGAATTATATCCAAAATCTTTACACATAATAAAACTGCAATAAATTTACTTAAGATTAACACTTACCTGATTGAGAACAGAATACATTTAACTATCACAGATAAAATTTTCCGGCTTGCAATTATTTAACTTTTTAATCACAAAATAAACAATGCGCACGGATACTTTTCTCGATCGCCGCGTCACCACTAGTGGTCGCACAATGAGTTCCCTCGCGCAACCCCTTCTTTACGCTATTTGATGCTTTCGCGTGCGGTCGATAGTTTTGAGATATTTTGATTGCCCAACTTACCTCTATGCTCAACTAGCCCCCGCCCTACCCTGTTTAACAGCACAAATATGAGTAGCTTCTAATTTTTTACTTTAGAAAATTGTAATTTACTCTACAAAACGGCAAAAACCGCATTTTTAAGAGTAATTACGATTTAAAATTTACAAACAAAAAGTCCAATGAATTAAGCAGCAGTTTATAATGGATCTGGCAATTGCTGAAATTGATGTTTCCTACTGGCGGTAAAAAAATTAAATCACTGGAGTTATTTTAAAAAAATTAATTTCTTTAACATTTCGTATCCGATTTTAATTAAAGAACCCCGCTCCATCATTAGGAAAGCGGCTTTTCATTATTATGGAAAGTGGCTTTCCATATTGTTGTTGGTTAATTTTTTTAAAAATTTGTGATGTGTTGTAAATCCTAACCCCCTGATTAAATGTTCTTATGGGCACAATACCCGATCGCCTCTAGAGCCCTAGAGTCTCAAAGTTGGATATTTTCTAAGTTGATATTTCAAGTACCACCTTTTATTTTAATTTAGACAGAATATCTTTTAAAGCACAGGTATAAAATAATATCGATGAGTTTTTAACAAAACATCGTAAGCGACATTTGTCAATTGTACGGGAAACGATTTTTTCTTTTCATTGAGGTATTTTTAAAACAAAGTAAGTGATTTTTTGTATATACATTAGTGCTGGGCTGTATTTCAGGTCTTTGTTTTATTTTAAAAATAACGCGATAGGAAGAAGAAATCGTCTTTCATAAAATTGACAACAACACGCTTACAATGTTTTGTCAAAAACCCATCGATATATGGAATAGTGAAATATATGAAAAGTTTTTTATATAGGTTGTTTTATATAGCAGTAGCGTCCAAACATATAACATTATGTATGTATCTTCTGCAGTTGTCGAGATCGTAAGTGTGAACCTTAAATTTGTAACACTCTGTATACGTAAACCCTAAATATTTAAAATTTAGCGACCTACAGCTTAAAAAAGGTAACAAAAGGAAACTTTTGAAAACATTTTAGGTTGATTATATAAAAATCAGCGGAGCAAAAATAAAGTTTATTGTTTTATGAGGGAATACCTTTGTATTTAGCTATTTTAGTTTTACCGAGTTAATTAAACCTATCTCTTTATTTGCTTAAGCAGATAATTAATAACTTAGATAGATAGCATAGTAAAATCATAGTCTAGAACCACCTTGTTTTTCCACCCTGTATATTTTGACAATAACAAAATGTGTTTATATCTTTTAACTAAGTCTGTAGATTAATGTTTAAAAAAATGTATGAAATTATAACTCTTCTTTTATACTCAAAAATGTAATTTTTCGAGTGTCTGTAGGCAACTTTATGGTAATTTTATATATTCCGACACCACTGCTATAAAAACATCTGCTATAAAAACATCCTATAAAAAACATTTTATTTATTTTACTAGTCTATATAATATTCTATAGCTATGGATCAAAAAATATTCTGTAGAAGCTTTAGCAAAATTAAAATAGTTATTTATTATGCAAAGGAATAAAGTTTTAGATTTTAGCTTGAGGTTGTGTTGTTTTTTACATGAAACAATAAACCGAGAGCTAAAATCTAAAATATTTCCCGTGTATAATACACAATTTTCTTCTATGATGGAAAAAACGACGTTTAATTATTGAAAAAAAACACAATATTAAAGTCAGAAAAGTAAATATGTAAAAGTTGATGTTTCAAACTGGTCAACTGGTATATTTAAAACACAATTAGACTTTGCATTACTATGGAAACACTTCAGGCAACTATTTAGTATCTGTCAATGTAATTTTGTAATTTGACGAACTGAAATTAAAAAGTTAAAACTAAAAGCGATCGTTTTGATAGTTATTTGGAATATTATAAAGTTAAAAAATTTCTGACTGGACTTCTAATATAAGAAAAATGTAAATTCTGTATAATAAATTATTCTAAAATAAATATTTACCTTTACTTACCTGTATGTAAATCCGAGAAAAAAGTAATTTTATGAAAGGCACATTTTAGTACCTGTTAACAGAGATACAATGTCAATTTTTTCCCATCACTTTTTATAAGGATTGAGCGGGGTCTTTTGGCAGTGTTATTAACAGTACTAACAAATATATTTTTATCCCTTTCTTTAAAATGACACTGACTTTCATGCAATTTTAATTTTTTTCTTTAAATTTGGCAAATAAAAGTGCAACTTTTTTGTCTTTTAATATGGTTTTATATCTTGCTTAATATTTAGGAAAATAAAATAAAATTCCATAAATTGCATGTCCGTGAGCCACCCAATAAACATAGGAAAAATATTGTTTTGGATTTGTGATACACTTATTTACCATTATGTAATAACACCCACAAATACTAAATTAAATAAATTTAACATCCTACGTAACGAATTTTACTGAATTAAGCGTTTTTAAACATTGTCCTATGTTTTTGGGAGATTCATAGATATGCAGTTAAGTGGATTTTATTTTTTTTTGTCGTAAAAACTAAGCAAGATAGAAACAAATCTAGAAAGTAAGAAGCTTTGCATTTATTTGTCCAGTTTAAATAAAATACTAAAAATTCGCAAAAGCCTGTGGCAGTGTACGTTTTTGTCAGAAATAATAATCGTTGAGGTGTTGCTCGACCACTGGACTTAATAAATATAATAAAGTTGGGGCTAAACTAGCGCCGTAATGCTACAAATGACACAGCAAACTTTTAATAAAATAGGTTGAGAGATATTTAAGATTATTATAAAAAGCTAAATTTAACATAAAAGAAGTTTAACACCCTGTATCTTGAAAACATTTCCGCACCTATGTCTATATAAACTTTTTTTCATAAAATTGGCTTATGAATCAGCTCTTAATTTTTTACCGCAATTAGGAAACACGCTATCTATGTATAAAAACTCACACCTTTTCATAGTTAAATCCATGCTTTATTGTCTGACCATTCATGTTTATAGAATAATTATAATACTTTGAATTCATAATTAAACCTCCCCATTCTCGCCAGCCTGGGGGAATGTAAGTCCCATTATACTTATTTAAGTATTTTCCAAAATAACCTGAAATAACATATCAGGTTAATTTTTTTATCTCCTATTATATGTTTATACAGTGGCGTAGCTAAGTCAGCAGGGGCAAAAAAGTAAAGTAGGGCCGTGGCAAATAAATGAAATGCATGGACTAATTTGGCACGAGAAAAGTGATAACCAAAAAAGGTATTCACGTCTTTTCACCTACATTCACATATTTTTTTCCCTACTAAGCTCAGAGACCTTTCAACTTCAAGGACACCCTCTGAACTTTGGGGGCCCTGGGCACCACCCCTAGCCACATAGTACCTTTGTCACTATGTTTATATAGGAAATCTTTATTATTATTTTTTTACGATATCAGGATATTAAAACGATCCTTTGCAACTTATTTATATTATTTATTTTTAAATATTATATTCAAGACTCAACATGCTAAATGAATCACAATAATAGTTCTGAACTAAAATTCCTGACTTGATCAAATCTTCGGTTTGAGTCGAAGGTTGTAGCAAAAGTCAAATAATCAGCTTTGGGCAAAAAATCAGTTGAGTCGGAAACTAATATTAGTCTATATTTAAAGATATAGTGATGTGTAGCAGATTTTTTAAATTTTGTATTAAAAACGTAGGTGATCGATTTTGCTTGTCTAGTTATAAATATGTGATTTTGTTTTTACTTTAGGCTCAAACCTTAAGTACTAAAAGGCGAATGCCTTGAGTGTCAAATGCACAAGTTTCTTAAAAGGTATTATGGAAAGCAAAGGAGATAAAATACCACTAAAGTCAATAATATATTGACGTCGTGCAAGCTCAATCAGTGTGTTGAACACTAGTAGGTAGAGATTAGAAAAGAATGCCGGCATGTAAACATTCCATATTTACGCCATATTTGTTTATATGAGGTCTAGGCATAACCGTACGTAAGGACTAGGCATAAGCGTGTCCGAAGAGCTCGTTGCATGTCGCCCTATACCAACTTTTTGCAGAGTTGGGTAGTATTCAAATACTCTGTATTCTGAATCATATTCAAAATATATTAGGCTGGTATTCGAATAGTTTTCGAATACATCTGCGTGTTTGGTATTCGGTATTCGACTGAATACTTTTTTGGTCAGAATTCGGGATTTTGTATTGTGAATACCGTTTTTAAATGATGCTATTCGAATACTTTTTTCTGGATATTTAAATACAGGGATTTGGGTTATTTGAATGCGGAAATGTGAATACCAGTATTCCAATACTAGAATTTGAAGTATTTAAATACCAGGATTTAAAGTATTCGAATACCAAAATGTGTATAGTACCAGAATTACAAGTATTCAAATATGGGAATTGTCATAATGCAATTTTGGAATGTGAATATACCGGGATTTTAAATATTGAATATAGTAAAATATTGGGTAAGGACATTTTTCTTTGTCTTTAAAATTTAAGTACTGAAAAAGCGATAGCTATACGTCAGGAAATTTTAAATCTTAATAAGTTGTTTATAGACGAGGTATTTTTTTTCTTGGTTTTCACCTGACCCAATCCTAGTATTTATAAATACCGATATTTAAATACTTTTTTGTGCGATATTCAGTATTCGTATTCGAATCGAATTTTAGTATTCGACCCAAATCTGCTTTATTGTGTGCAATTTCGATAAAGGAAAAATAGTTCAACAAAATATTTTAATGCTTAAAGTTTTATAAGATAAGCACCAACAAGTATTGATAATATAACGCAGCAAAAACGTTGATTTTGAGGAATTTTAAGATCAAATAAATTTTAAATCTTGCGTTTCTCCGAAACGAGACCCCTGCAAGACGTCGCTGGGTAAACCCGGATACAAACGGTCATGAAAAACTGTCACATTTGTATAAAAAGTTAATGTTTTTGTAATACACACAACCATATTTACGCGCTAGCATTTACTTTTATAGAAACGTGGCAGTTTTGTAGGACCGTCTATACCCCGGTTAAGAGGAGAAATCTTTTTGTGTGGGGTTATTAAACATGTCTTACATACCTGTTCTATATCCAGCGTTAGATAAATAGGTAGCAAACGTTTTTCTTTCGTGCGTTGCCTGCCACTGAGCACTGGAACAATTATCCTTATTTGTAAAGACATCATGATTGTGAACATACATTCCAGTTAACAAGGAGCTTCTTGATGGGCAGCACATTGGTGTTGTCACATAGGCATGGCGAAACTCAGCACCCCGATCCCGAATATTACTTAAGGTCTTTGGCATATAATTAAGTGAACCTAGTTCTACATCTTGATCATCAGTTAGAAATAGAACTATATTGGATTTTTGTGATTCTTTATAAAATTTCCTAAGGCAGCATCCTTAAATGGTTTGCTTGTATTTATATTGCAATAAATACATTTAAATAATACTGTTACAAGGAAAATAATTTTTGGTATTTGGTGTATCATTTTAGTTCATAAGCTAAAAAAGAAAAAAATGTATATACGCTTCATTTGTTTATTTTTTAAACTAAAATTTGTTTAATTAGAAATATTATTTTTAAGCAAAATAAATAATTTATATTTTACCATAAATTTAGTCAACTTTGATATATTTAGCACAAGAAAGAGCAAATTTTACAACTATGTTTCTTTAACATTTATAATATTTTGTATAAACATGCATTTCAAAAGCGCTGATCAAATTTACATACACATAGTGCATTTTATTAATGCCCTTCCCTTTTTTAATAGATTATTTAAAAAAGAAAATGTGTGAAGAAATTGATAATGATGATATTGGTAACAATATACCGACAAATTATTTATATCAAACTTATATACATATCATTTTGTTATGGGTGCCAAAAGACCCAAATTATTTTTTTAACCAGTGCGGCTTATTTTTTATTATTATGCTTAGCAATATTCCCTTAACCCACTTCTCAATTGGAGTGGCCCCAAAAATAAATTAAATTCAGAAAAAAGTGCCACTTTCCAAAAACATTGTTTCTTATACAAACTTATCCTTATTTTTAATGTCCAATAGGATAAGGTAAAAAAAATAGGGGTCTATTTAAAAAATTGACTTTTAAGGTTTTTATCGTAATAATTTTTAAGGATTATTTTTGACCAATCTGTATTTAATAATTGTGAAAATATCAATACAGTTCGTTAAAGTCGTTCCTTCTCTACGAGAAACCCAACCCCAACTCATATTAAAGGCTTTTGTTTAAAAGAAATTGATGGTTATGTAATGGCTTGCAAACGTCATTTTTGACATAAAATTAAAAATAAATTAAAAACAGTTGGACTTAGGTATAGAACATTATATATAAATTATGTTTAGAATCTTACGCAGAATCTAAAAAATAAATAATAATAAAACCCTATATTAGGGTGTTCCATTTAAAATACGAAAGTTGACATTAGCTTCCGGTATAACCGGAAGTGGTAGAGCTATCACAGTATTTTAGTTGTATGTCCCCCACTCACTTTATAATGTTACCAACTTTTAAAATTTTTTAAAGCGTACTTTTCTAGAAATCGATCGCGGCAGTTCCCGGTGGAACACCTGTAGATCTAGTCTAAAATGATGTATTTTTATTTCTGTTTTTTGTGAATTAAACAATACAAGAATACTAATTTAATTTACATAACATTAAAGCCGCAAACATCTTACTTTTAATCCGAGCTTTAATCGGACGATCGGACACGATTATCTAAACAGAGACTAATTTATAATATGTATTGCTTAAACCTGGACATACAGAAAGTTTTTTTTTAATTTAGATATATCAGAAACGGCTGTTTAAATCAACTTAAACGAGTGAGTCAGGCAACTATTAAGCAACCATTTTGCAATTTAAGTTGTTAAACAATCTACTGGCTAAACATTTTTTCTGATTCCAAAAATACAGCTAATTGGCCTTAATTCATACTTTCTAAAACCTATATAAATATTTCCGCAATACTACAATCAAAATTTAACTGCATCTGGATATTTTTAAGAAAACTGTCAATTCTTATTTCTCTTCAAAAATATATATAAAAAAACAAAGTTCAGTTTTTTGGGTTTAAAAAAGATTCACTTAAATACAAAAAATGTGTCAAAAGCGACAATCTACAAGAACAATATTTTTTGTGAAAAAGATTTTTTATTATATTTACTATAAATATTGTATTATTATTTAAGTAGTGTAGATATGTTGCACAAGTGGAAATTCCACAATTTAAAAGTAAGCTATTCATAATAAACACATTTTTCGTAATACCTACGATATAAAAAATAAATTATATCGAAATCAATCAAGTAAATTGTTTTTTTTTCTCGTTTGTAAAAATATTGTTGTGTAAACATATGTAGGTATTAAATATGTATTTTTCCAGCGAAAAATTTCCTTTGTTAAACGTGTTTGTGTATACAGGATGTCCGCTAATTAATGGTAAACAGAAAAACTATAGATTTCTTATGTCAAAATATTAGGATTTAACCAGACGTACCTATATCCAAAAGTTAATTACAAGGTAGATACAGGGTGTCGAAGTGACAAAAATATTTTTATTTTTTTTCGATAACTTTTAATATGTTTTGAATATTTTAATAAATCTTGGTATCTAGGGGTTTTTGATATGACCTATTAGGATCTAAGATTAATTTTTATGTTTAGCCCAAAGGGGTTAACTACATTACTAAAATTTTTCGAAAACGTCCTAACTTTTTGTGCTCCTATGTTTTCTACACAAAAAAGGTATACTTTGTTAGCATGACTTCGAGCAACCGTTTTCAAGATATTTGAATTTAAGTGGTTAAGTGCAACCAAAATATGCCTTTAAAAACAGCGTCTTAGACATAACAACTGCCTTTAATACAGGAAATAAACCATTTCATCTGGCAATTTTTTGGTCGTACATGGATTGACTTGAAATTTTAACAGAAGGTAGGGAGTCTAGGGAGTCGCTCAAGGATCAAAACCTTTATCAAAATGAAGGGCGCTAAAACCTTGTGGGTGGTTGCCACTCCCCTAGGGAGTGACATTTTTATTAAATTTTAACCACAAACATCGATTAAGAAAGTTATTCTTAGCAAAAATGTTTTCTACATTTTTTTTGTAAAACTAATATTCTTCAAGTTATTCGCGATTGTAACGAACAATTTTTCGAACAAAAAATCGACGTTTTTTGCGATTAACTCGAAATTTACGCATTTTATTAAAAAAATCTGAAGAAAGCAAAATTGTCGGGTTTTAAAAAAACAAACAACATTGTTTTATTATCATTTTTCTACGACCAGTACGAAGCGAGATACGGCTTGTTAGTGGTCAGCTTTTTTCGTCAAATATAAAAGTTGATAGCCAAATAACAGGGAAATGCTACATATTTAAAAAAAAAAACACATGGAATTTTTAAACTACCTAATCAGACTTTTTTAAAAAAACAGAAAGGTTTTATACTAAAAATTAAGTGAGTCATGATCAAAATAAGGTCAGTACCTCATATTTTTCTATGAAAAAATCAATGAAAACAACTCTTGGCGATTGCCTTGCAGCAAAGCCATAAACCCAGTCAAGCAAGCAAGCAAGAAAACAACCCTTATTACCTCCCTAAATAAAATTAACGTTTACCCCTTTGCAATTATCTTTATATGTCTATAAGTTTCAACAATTTAAAATTTGTAAATTTAGGAAAATGTGATTATACAGTGAAAAAAATCGCAATTTCGTATTTTTCATCATTTTTTCTAAAATAACTCCGAAAATACTGGAGATAAGAAAAAAATGGTAAAGTACTAAATTGTAGCGTTTTCAATGACTAAAATTTCTATGTGCGCAGATTTCCTGGCCAGAAAATATTTGGCGAGATATAGCCTTTTAAAACCCCTATTTACGAACGAGTACCACCTTTTTCGAGTTCTTTAAACTCACCCCACGTTAAAACTAAGAAATCCTAAGGGATTTTTTACAATTTTCTGTAGCCCTTAAAATTTCCTACAAAATAATTTTCAAACATAAATTTTTATCTTTAAAAATAAAGGAGATACGTTAAAAAAACAAATCAATTTTTTTGGAAAATTCAAATAGCCCACTTGGAAGCATAATAATCTATATAATATATATATATATATTGGACGTATTGGCAATACATGTACATAGGAACTTGTAAAAGAGTAACGGGCAGCTTTAATTAGGGGGCAGTTAGGGGTTGTTTGTATTCATATTTTCGTAGAAAAAATTAGGTTCTGATCTTAATTTGTTTATAGCTCACTTAATTGTTATGTTTAAGATTTTTTTCCTAAAAAAAAAAGGTTAAATTATGTACTTTAATAAGTATTTTATATGTTTTTTAAAAATTTGCAGCATTTTCCCGTTATTTGACTTTAAATCCATTAAATATAAATGTCCAATCCAATAACAAGCCATATCTCGGTTCGTATTGGTCGTAGAAAATTAATAATAACACAGTTTTGTTTGCCTTTTTAAAATCTATAATTTTGCTTTCCTGAATTTTTTAAATTAAACACGTAATTTTCGAGTTAATCGCGAAAACCCATTAAAAACATCGATTTTTCCTTCGAAAAATTGTTACTTTCAATCGCAAATAACTTGAAAAATATTAATTTTACAAAAACAACGTAGAAAACATTTTTGCTTATAATAACTTTTTTAAACGATTTCTGTGGTTAAAATTTTATAAAAAAGTTAACCGTTTAGAGGGGAGGGGTGGCAACCACCCCCAGGGTTTTGGCGCCCTTCGGTTTGAAATAGGTTTGGATCCTTGGGTGATTCCCTACCTTCTGTCAAAATTTCAAGTCAATCCATGCAGAGAGAATTGCCAGGTTTCATCTTTTTGAGCTTTATTTCCTGTACTACTCATGATAAACGAATTATTTAATGTATTCTTCCATATACTTTTTGGTTGCACTAAACCACTTAAATGCAAATATCTTGAAAACGGTTGCTTGGAGCCATCGGGAAGTTTACTGGTTTATTCAGATGGTACATACAGAGTAGCACAAAAAACTTGGGATGTTTTAGAGAAATTCAAATAGAGTTGCTAGCTTGGGGTTGTGACAAACTGTATAATAATTCAACAACATACAACCTTTTTTACCCCTGTACTAAAACATTCTTAGCTGCTTCGCGGTTCTTAACGACGGGGCCTGTTTAATACTTATAAAAATAAACTAAATCTAGTGGTGACGACGTGAGTAACTATACCTATTTTAGGTAAGTAGGTTTAATTAAGTTACTCAGCAATATTTTTGTAAACAATAAATCCGGCATTATTTTTTACTAAGACTTTGTTTTCTTACAATTCTAGTTTGTGGCATTATTTACTCCATTATGGGCTCAAAAATAAATAATGTGACAAAAAGGAAAAAAGTGTTTCTTCCCTTGAAACCTCCTTAAGCTACGGTTTCCTAGGTCTGTCGGTGATGAAACCACATTAAAATAAAATTTGATTTGGGTTAACGTAAATCGCGTCGGTTTCGGCTGACCGAAGAAAGTCCTAGGAAATCGTAGATTTAACCAGCATTTTGTTATAGGATATGGTCAAAAAATGCCCTCTTCGAAGAGCTATTAAAATCTGATTATGCTTGTTTCTAGACGAGACACAAACAAAAAATCGTGTAATTTCTCTTATTATTCTTTGCCAAATTTAATCTAGACAACCAATTTTTAACAGATGATTGTCCGTGTTGCAAAATTGTATTTCTTTTCTGGGTGGCGATAACATTTTGGTGTCCGTGTCAAATTTCACATAAAAAGCTTCTATTTAAAAAGGTACAATGAAAGTTAAAACAATTAATATGTTTTTAAATATTTTTCGTGTACACCATTTTTTTTTAAAGAAAGACCTAAACCAGCAGAAAAAAGCAAAACTAAAGGAGATAGAACAAATCTGACACAATCTCAATTTCAATTTTTAAAACAAATTTAATGGTGAGAGTAAATCATGGCGAACTTAATTCGTTTTGAAGGTACCGAGTGTTTTTCAAATTTTGTTAATTTGTCCAAGCACTTGTAACTCGCTTGATATTAGAGATAACCGTAATACGGCCCTGTATTTTTCAGAATTTGGTAAAAATAGTAAGCTCTACATTTAAAACCAATACATTAGTTAAGTTAAAAATAATTACTTAAAAATGCCCAATTCATAAATAATAAAATAAATAATTTACTTATACAATGACAATTTTTGTACGAAACATGTTTTAGCTTATTTCTACTCAGTTTAAAATAAACCACTTAAAACAAAATAGTTTAAACAACCCATATTATAAGGACAGAGTATGTTCGGATTTACATTGATATGAAGTTTTTTTACAATTTTAATTCAAGGTGCAAATTGAGACGCGTGGGAGGAACGGGACAAGAAAGAAACGATAGAGGAAAGGAAGGTATTATGGAATACTGCAGGTAATTTGAAATACCTGGGTTTCTGAAAAACCACTAGCTCCATCTATCCATAAACCTGCTAATTAGGTGGGAAAAGCTCAATTTATGACATAAAGGAGCTAACCCGGTGTTAACATTATTCAGTTTAGCAGTGACATTCGATAATACGCACATGTGCATTTGCAAAGTTTTTTAATTGAGTATTAAATCTGCATTTATTTAAATCATGCTTTAAAAAAGTGGTTTTATTTGTTTTAAGTGCTTAATTAGGGAACGTATTAGGTATGTAGGTGTATATATTTTTTTATTAGGGGTTGAATTTTTATATTTTTTAATATTTCTTAAAATACTGCAATGTTGCTAATTTGGAATACTATAGGTGAAGGTAATTTGGAATATTCCAAAATACCTTCAATTTTTAGAAGCTTTTGTGTTGAAAAATAGTTTTTTTTGTTTTTCTTAGATATGCCATCGCCAAAGGCGCGTAGAATACGAAAGAAGTGGGATCCCACAGATATGGCAAATGCAATTGTTGCCGTTCGTGAAAAAGGATGGGCTACTTAAAAGCTTCGCAGCATTTTAAAGTGCCACGTTCGACGCTGTTTAGATTAGTAGGTGAGCAAAATACCCCTATAGAAGACCTAGTTGTCAAACCAATTGGACATAAACCAGTTTTTGATAAAAATTTTGAGTCTATGCTAGTAGACTACGCCCTTAACATGGAAAGCAAATTTTATGGTTTGACCCAAAGTGACCTGCGAAAAATGGCTTATCAGCTGGCTGCGAAAAAGCACATTCCAAATCCCTTCACTAATAAAACTGCGGGCAGATATTGGCTTAAAGGTTTTGGAAAAGAAACAAAAATTTGACCGTGCGTAAGCCAACAGGCACATCATATGCTAGAGCTCACGGTTTTACCAAAGAACGTATGACTGAGTTTTATGTCATTCTGGACAAGGTCTATGACGAAACAAAATTTTCAGCAGATAGGATATTTAATGTCGATGAGACGGGCCTCTCGATCGTACAAAGCAAACATCCGAAGATTATAGCGCGCCGAGGCAAGAAGCAAATTTAAGTGACACAGAAAGCTCCAAAAAAATAAGGTCACCAAAAATGTGCCAAAGAAAAGGGAAAATCTAAAGCATCCAAAAAGGAAGAGACAGGCTCTGAAACAAGCGCAAGTTACAGATCAGTCTCCTCAGATGACATAGAATTGTTTGAGGAACCAAAAGCGCCCACTGGAGAGGATGTAGAGTGTTTCTTTTGCAACGGGAAGTTCAGTGAAGATGCCAGAGGAGAAAACTGGGTTATGTGCATCATGTGTGAACAATGGGTGCACACTGAATGTGCAGGTTATGAATCCGGAGTGTACACTTGCGATTATTGCAAGTAATAAGCTAGTTGATTCATATTTTTATATTTTTTATTAGTTTTCGTTTGTTTATTTGTGATCTTTAGGTAAGTTTTAGCACATGTAAGGTGTAAGGATAAACTGCAGGTATTATGGAATACACTATTCCATAATACCTGCACGTTGCCTCGATAGGCCAAAATGCACATTTTTGATTAGATTGTAAATATTTTTTGTTCTGTTCATTGGAATGTTATGTCCTTCTGTACTTTTCGAAAATATATGTTCCTTAACCGATTTGCTTTTTTTTAATGTAATTGGAACTATAATTGAATTTTGACAATTTTTTAAGTAAATGGTATTCCATAATACCTTCCTTTCCTCTACGTACGTATTACAGACACTGTATCAACCGCGTAGAAAAATTTGTGATAGTAGAACAAAACAATTGAAGGGTACAGAAATAAAACAAGGAATGATCATTTTTATCCAAATCGGAATGGTACTACTGAGGGGATGTATTGCTTAATTTTTTTGTTAAAAGTTAGATCGCCTAACAAGTATACTTTATCATAGAGAAAACGAAGTGGACACTTTAAAATTAGAACTATATGATGAGTGCTGCTGATTACTAATTACATAAGGAGTAACCACAGAAAGCTCAGAATCTGACGACTTCGACAATAAACAAAATAATAAAACTATGGTATCTGAAAAAAGCGCGCGCGCCTTGAAAAACTGTGACACTACCACAAACTGGAAAAAGTCGTCCATTTTACTCAAAGATACTTCTTATACTCTTATCCACTACCCCAAGATCGACGCGTGTTTGAGTATAAATGCAACTCGCACCGCGTCGGGTCGCTAGTGAATATGCACTGTATATTTTTTTAATTAAGTTACAAAAGTACGTCATATGCTGCGTGCGCTCAGTTTGCGTCTTTCCTAAATGTAGAATTCCCCCTCAATTTTTTTAACAGCTTTCTCTAACACACCGTATTCTTAATGAGTTTTAAAATTGGGCGAAATTTTTTTCTGACATTTAAATATTGATACCTTTGTATTGTGCTTTAGTAGGTATATTTTTTTATGTGTTCAGGGCCCTTTTAGGCTCTCGTATTTTTCCTGCTCTGCCACCCTAGTGGTATGCATCTGTATCTTGGTTATCTTCCTTATACTGAATGTTGCAATTACTTTTCTCCCTCTACAATTATTATCAGTGACCAAAGTTTTCCAGTTGTAAGGGTCACGTATGGCTATTATAAAAGACACAGTATCAAAAGTGCCGGCGCTGCAGCGGCTAACAGAGCCACAATATCCATTTATATTAATTAATTTAGGGGATTTTCTCCCGAAAGTTTATTAAGTTTTATGTATTTGTAGTGTTACTTCGATACGAGTTCATTTTAAGTTTTTATATGCAGTTATGATCTTAAGGATACCATTTTTTAGTTTTGGTAATTTGTGTAGTAACAGCTCAGTTATTAAAAAATTTGGCAGTCTATTGATAAATTAAAAACTAAATTAATAGCGATAATACTTTGTTTTTTACATTCTTTACTTTTAAGCACTAATATCTGTAAAATTGTAATTTTAAAAGTTTTGATTTTGATAAATTTCGATGAAAATTAATACAGAATTTAAAGAAACCAAAACATTCTCTAATTATTTGTTTAAATTTTTCCTAAACTAACCAAAACTACTATAAATAGTCAAGTAACAAGCAAATAAACAAAATTAGGAATAATCTTATGCCTACTTTACAGAGTACAAACCGTAAATTTTGTAAAGGAAATATTGGCAAAAAGGCGCCATTCGCATTCTCAGCAATGATCTAAAAATTAAAAGGATTGCTAATAGAAAATGATCCCCATATATTTTCAATAGACCTGCGCAAGAATTTTTACCCCACACTGGGAGAATTGCTGTACACCTTTGCACATGCGCAGTTGTTATAAAGGTTAGCATTTTTATTCAAAACCCAATATAGTGTTGGCAACATTGACAAAATTAGCAGTATTTTAATAAATATAGTGGTTGCAACACTGAAAACGTTTACCTATGCGGTGACAGGGTCACACTCATCCTAATTTAATTTATAATTTGGGATTTCCCGATCGTAAAATCCAGGTAAGGTATTTGGTGTTTTATTTGTGCGTTGTGAGTAATTCTTGGTGTTTTTTAAACTTTTATTTAATTTAAGTTTTGCATAACCAAAATTAAATAATGAGTAAGTAGCAAATTTCCTGTTTTAAATAATACTCTTTATTGCCATGCAGTCAATTTTTAGAGATCAATAAATCCATTATTTTTTGAAATAGTCATGGTTTGGGTTAATTTTTTTTTAGCGGGAAAAATTGTATTTAAGGATTATAGAAAAATATATATGGGGTTCCATTTAAAATAACAAACTTGCCCTATATACGAAAATTGACCGTTTTTGTAAGAAATAAATGTCACAACCAAATGGCAAGGATATAAAAAGAAACTTAAAAAATCTAAGGCTTTTCGCGAAAACCGCATTTTGAAAATTTTATTTCTTTTAAAATTATTCGCGGTGAAAATGGGTTAAAATATAGTCGGACACCCTGTATTAGCATTGGACTGATGCATTTATAATTACACAAAATAAAATATGGCAGTTTAATTAAAATAATTTGACATATTTTCAAGTTATAACACGTAGCCATAAGCAATTTCGTCGGCAATATCACGATGTGGCGTATCTCAAAAAGTAGGAAAATTGACTAGAGCTGATGTAATTGCTTAAAAAAGTTGCTTCTTAATATTACAAATTGGCATATGTTAGATTTTGATATCTTTAAAAGTTATAGAAATATAATACTAAGCCTATTTCATTTTACTAAAAAGAGTAGTACAAAAAATACCTAAAAAGCACCCTCGTGAAATTTAAACATAAAGATACGCCGCTTTGTGATATTGAGGACGATTTATACCATATAATATCTTGTAGATTGCTTATTGCTCGTATGTTAAAAAAGGAAAATAGGTATCTTTCGGTGGAATGTTTTGAATAAAATTAAATAGTCCAAGCGATTCCATTGCGCTTTAAGCCTAGTTTAAGATTATTACATTATCAAGTTTATTTCAAGTTGGCATTTGTAGGCAAATTAAATCAATAATTACTTACTGGGTACATTACCAATTTTAATATTTGTGATTCGCTTTTTTTGTGGTTTCAATTACAAATATAAGGTCAGTTTGGCCCTAACCCCAAAAATAAACAATTTCAATGGCATTACACGCCAAACTTAACTGAACGACAACTGCTACACCAACGGGAACGAAATATCAGTTTATGAATTGAGATTTATTCCTCAAACAAGTTACACCAAATCTAATTGCTTTTATAATAAAATACCAACTATTCAGTTTTGTTGTGTCAAGGTAGTGTTAAGAAGGAAGATAATAATACATAAAATAGCGTGCAGGTTTGAGGTTAAGTAAAAGTGGGTCGTCATGAATCAAAAAGAAGGTGTTTTAGCAATAAAATGGAATTTAAATTGAAATCAGTGCTTCTAAGCACTCTCGTTTGCTAAATCTTAATAAAATCGGCGATACGACCGAAAAATAAAAAAATATACAACAAAAAATAGTCCCCAATATAAAACCGGTTTACTTTTTAGGGACTGCTATGAAAGACGAATACAGACTTGAAATAAAATATTTAAATATGTATACCCCAAAATTACTTGGTATATTTTCTTTATAAATGAATCATATACAAAATGTTAAACCCGCCGGTCCTGTTGTTTGTTTTCGGCTAGTCAGTAAATGTTTATTGCGCATGCCCACAAGTGTACTGCGCGGTGCCCACGTAGGGGTTATTGTGGTTTTCGCTGCATTCATCCATATTTATTTTTCAGATCATTGATTCTCAGGGCCAAATTGAACATGCGGGGGCACCTAGACAATGCAGATCTCATCGGCACTTTTTGAAATTGTGTTATTACATAAGAAAAAATTGATTGTGCCATATTACGAAAAATAAATTTATAGGATTATGGGAATACTCAGATAGTTACTGTTTTATCTAGTAAGTATTCCTCCAATAATAAAGATGAACTACATGAACTGCATCATCTAGTCTATAAACTGGTTTAGCCTTGAGGAGCATGGCCCCTAGTCTATTCGAGTCCCTATGCAGTTGACTAGACTGTTTTATAAATAATTCGACACTTGTTACCTATGGGAAAAAATTAGATTTGATCCCGAATTGCTAGATTAAAAGGCATAAGTTTTAACCCTTACCCATGATTCCCAGGTATAAAATTTTCAAAAGCCTTTTATTCTGGGTTGTTTAAATGCCGATTAAAACTCTTAGGTAGGAATTGTCTTGTTGGGCATTTCTCATCTATTACCGATATATTTACTAAAATATGTCATTTTTTGTATTGCAACGTAGAACGTATATAGCATAAATTTCGGTCCTGTATGTATGATAATTTACATTTTTAAAAGTTTTAATGAACTTGCAATGTATGGTATGTGTGTACAGGTGGAATCTTGCAACTCAATTTTAAAGCATTTATCTTTAACAGATTGAGCTGAAATTTGGTATCCAAGTTTAGTTTGGATGACAAAGCATAAATAGCTGTGTGACGTTATTCTAAATCCAACATGGCGGAAACCCCAAGATGGCAAACTAATTTAATTTTACTGCACTTTCGTAATATGGGTATCGAATGAAAGGGCCAAGATTAACTTAAAAAATAAAGTGGCATCATTCTAAATCCAAGATGGCGGACTTTTTAAATGCACTTCTGCAATATGAGTATTAAATAAGACGGATTGTTAGGACAAACTCGAAAACTAAAGTGACGTCATTCTAAATCCAACATGGCGGAACACCTAAGATGGCGGATTAGTTAATTTTAATGCATTTCCACAACATGGGTATTAAATGAAAAGGCTTGCGGAGAAGTCCAAAAATAACGAGACGTCAGTACTAATCCAATATGTCGGACTTCTAAAGATGACGTACTAGTTCTTCCTAATACATTATGGTTATCAAACAAAAGGGCTTACTGAGACTAGGTCAAAAAAATAGTGACATCAAATAAATATCGCGAACCAAGTTTTTTATGCTTTTCTTCCATATTAAGTATGAAGTAAAAGGAGTTCTTGCAAACGCCTGATCGTATTGGTTCTTGAGGGTTTAAAATTAACCGGCAAAATACCTTGCAACGATGATTTAATTAGATAAACATACAAGAAACCTGTTAGGCGATAACTAAAAAGTAAAAAATAAATTAAAAGTAAAACTATTTTTAAAACAAGCTCCTGTATAAATGCACTAAAGAGAATAAAATAAACTTCTCCTTTGAAACTTTTACTATAAAAAATGTAACGTTATTATACATTTTATATGATATAAAAGCTTGTCGCAAGATTTACCTAAGTAGATAATCAAATAAATCAAATTACTTTTTAATTTTTAAACTAAGTAAACAGGAGTACTTAAATCTCTTAAATCTTATATCATATAAACTATGAATGACGTTATACTTTTATAGTAAAAGTTTCAAAGAAAAAAATTATTTTTGGTGCATTTAAATAAAAGCTTGTTTTAACAATAGTTTTTTACTTTTAATTTGGTATCGCTATACATATTTAATAGTTTCTTATTTGGCAAATAATTGAAATATAGGCTGTTAGGTTTTGTTATTCCTATGTTACTTAAATTATTTTGTAAATAAACATAAAAGTGAACTTTATGTCAAAGCAGATTAAAGTAAATAAAAATCATTTTACTTGCTTAAAGATACCTACATATGTATGTACTTGCATTTTTAAAGAAATAATAAATTTAAAAAGCCTGTATTTAACAAAAACATAACATACCTGTACGATAAAAGTTAAATGCATTTTCTATTTAGCCTAAATTTATAGACATAACATGCGACTATAATTTTTTGCTTTTAAATTGCATTTTCGTATAAGTTACTTTAAAGTGAATCATCACAATTCCTAATATTTTTATTAACGTCTGTAAACTCGCCCTAAACACCACAAAGAATCACGACCATCTGCGTAAATACCGGTTTTAATAGGCTTTCTACCTTTCCCTGGGAAGGTCCAGAGCCAACTGTTTCGTGTAGTGCATGGCGAGGCTGCTAAGGCGATTGAGAACGATTTTATGATTCTACTTTAACTCTGGTCATTAGTTTAATTGCAAATGTACAGTGTTGGACTGGCCAGTTGATGGGGCCCTCGCTTTGGCATTATTTTTTTGAGTCCATTACACTGGTCTGCAAAAAAATTGTTATATAAATGTAAATATTAAATATGGTAATTGTCTAGAAAGTGGGAGCAACTCCGATGTTGACGAAATTTGGGGGCTTTTGGGGCGCTGATCACGACTCTGAAATAAATCGTAAACGTTTCGTTCCCGAGATCATCAAAGTTAAAATGAAAGTAACCTCATTCTTCCTTTATTTTCCCTCTTTTTTCCACATAATTTTTGACTGAAAGCTAAATTGGCCCACAATATTTGTTTTTTGCCTTGTAAAACCCCATTGTCGACGTATTTTAACACTTTTTTAAATTAAATTGCATGGCTTCACTTTTAATCGTTTTTAATCGTAGTAAATTTTATGCAGGCGGTGGAGCACTGTATGCATGGTTGCAGCGTTTTTAAAGGGAACCTTTGTAATTTATATGATAAAACGCGGTAAAGAATGAGAAATGAGTCCTTCTGCGAACGATCATTAGAAAGCAATAAAACCGACCTATAAGCGACCTACAAATTTACTTAAAAATAAAATACAAGTATTACGTATTGCAATATATGTATGTGTGTATTCGTCTTGTGTTTAACTAAGAAATTAAAAAAAAAGGCGTTGCTTACCAGAAGTAAAACCATTCATAAGTGTGTATTAGTCTTGGGTTTAATTAGATACCTACCCTTAATACCCTTTTCTGATTCTAAAAATATAAAATAAATACAGGAATAAGAAAATTGGGGGTTTGAAAAATTCGGTCGCTGATGCGCCGATTTTATTATCGGTCGCAGATAAGCCAGGCCGACACCAAGAATGAAGCGAAGACCTTTTGTATTTCATGAAGACGATTTTTTTGCTCTTCATATTTTTTGGAGCCCTGACCTAGTTACGCCACTGATCACATCAAAATTTGTTGTTAAGGCCTTTTTTTAATTTTTGTTTTCATTTTCGATAAATGTGTAACGTTCTTGTACTACTTTATTTTATACAGATTGTACTTTTAAACATACAAATAGTTATAATTAAGGGGCTAGTTACAAAGTGTACAATCTTCAACATTAGATTTTTATTTAATATCTAATAACAAAATTAACAACGAACCTACACATTAAATTCAATGCATTATTTCTTAAGTTTAAACAGTCTGTTATGGGTATAGTCATGGCCTAAAAAGTGATTTATTTAAATTTAACGCTGAGAAATACAACTATTGGGACATTTATTTAACTGTTGTATTAAAAAGTATAAATGGAAATTGTATGAAACTGGGCCCATCAATTGAAACACAGAGAGAGAAATGTACCTACGGTTTTTTACAAAATCAAAAGCGCCCATCAAATAACTACTTCAATTTATCTTCATGTACCACTAGCTCAACAACTGCACTATGCTTAGGCCGATTTGGATGAAATTTGGTACATTTACTTAAAGCAACTTAAAGTATAGGTTTTTTACCCAAATTAGCTCCGTCGGTATGATCTACTAATAAAAATAACCCCTTAAAAAGACGATTGCCTGCAATAAAATGATTAACGGTAGTCGGGAGGGCACGGTATAATACGACCGTGCTCTCTCGACTACCGTTTATCGTTTTATTGCAGGCAATCGACTTTTAAGAGTTATTTTATTAGTAGATCATGCCGACGAAGCTTATTCGGGCGAAAAAACTTATAATAAGGCGCTTATTTAGCCCTAACCAGATTGTTATTATTGGGTCCAGTGGCGTCTTAGTGGGCACCGCAACTTATATTATTGAGAAAAACAGTACGCAATTAACTTTTTTTTGACGTTTTTATATTTTTTTATAATTAAGCAATTAATAGTACAACTTTAAAATTTCTTGTATTTTTCTTTGTATCTAGCTTAGTTTTCGAAAAAAAAATAAAGCCAATTGGGGTTATTCTAAAAAGTAGCCCTAAACAGCATAAAATAAAATCTTAAATGAACAAATAAAAAAATTCGATCTTAGTAAAAGGGATATTAACAATTAGGTATTGATAAAATACACGACAGCTAATTTATTTTAAGGCAAATAATTGTTTAATTTTAATATTTGCTTTTGATATCATGTTGTCTATGGGTACTATTTAGAAGAAATTAAAGTAGCTTTATAATATTTTTTCTCAAAAACGAAGGAAGATACAAAAAAATAAAAGTTGAATTATTAATTGCTTAATTATAAAAAAATACGAAAATAACGTCAAAAAAGTCAGTGGAGTACTTTTTTCTATCAATAATATAAGTTGCGGTGCACACTGAGATGCCAGTGGACCCAGTCATAATAATCTCCGTAAACTTTATAATACCGTTTAATTGTTTTTAGGAATTTTACAATATTTAAAAAAAAATCTAAAAAATGTGATTTTATGAAAAACGTTCCATGATATTGATTCAAATAAAGTTTACTTTTTTTGTACAAAAGTGATGAAGGAATTATGCGGGAAAAGTAAAATGTCGAATTTCTCACCAGTGTTAAAAAGCATACAATAAATGAAAAATAAAACGTTACACCCTGTATAATTCCGACTTAGTGAACAGCCGTTTACCTATGAAAAGAAGCAATACTCTAAGGCTATTTAATAGCTTAACTATTATTGGAACTGTTGAAACAGTTCAAAAGTTATAATTAAATAAGTTTTTTTGATACCAACTTTGAAGGTCAATATCTCCTTAACGAAGCGCGATAGAACTTTTTTATATAAGGTACTAACATTATTTTGGCTCACTTTATCACCTCTATTATTTTTGACCTTACCATTCCGGGCACCCTGTATAAATAGAAACGTTTTTAGTGATATAAAGTTATAGATTCTATTGTTACATGGGGACTAAGAGTAAACTTTAAAAACACGTCACTTTGAATTACTGGAAGAACTAATAAGAAAGTGATAAATTAAAGAAATAATTACAATTATTAATTTAAGAATTAGAGTTTGTTTTAATTAGAATTAATAAAAAGTTCTTTTGCAGACCCGTGTTATTAGCAAGTAAAAAAATATTATAGATTATTTTTAATATTACGAGCTACCAAGTGCAATTTTTCTTGGCCAAATGTAATGAATAATGAAAAACATTTCTGGTTATTGGGTACCCGCCAATCTACAAAGAATGGGACCGCTTCGGAGCTGACTCTGTTCAGCCCTATTAACCCTACAGACTAGCCTTGGTCTGAAACAAAATAAAAAAGAAAATGCAATAATTTAGAATAAAAATTGACGTGCCGGTGGGATCTCTGCAAAATTTAAGAGAAAATAAATATTCAAGTTTAAAATTTAAAGTTCTAAGTTTAGGATATTCGGAAACACACTTGTGTCATAAGTCACTAGCATAACTTTGTTATTTTTTGTATTTTAAGGTGGTGAGTTTAGCATCAAGCAAACTAAGTGTTATTTAAATTAAGCGAATTTGCTGCTTCACATCTTTATTTAATAACAAAATTTCTAAAATACGTAATTTTTTTATTTTTAGGGGGACTTTGTACTTGGCATGTCATTCCCTATTAAAATAAGTAAAAATATACCGAATGACATATTTAAAATAGGAAAGTTAATGTCATTTTCGGCTAAACCAGAAATAATAAAAAACAGCTGAATTCCCGAAACAATGATATTTATGTAATAAACCTACGCACCAAGTTTTATTTTGATATTTTGAAAAATATAAAAGTTATAAGGTTGGGCCACCGGCTACGGTATTTGAAGTTTTTTTTTTTTTGGAAACCACTAAACCGATTTAAAAAAGTAAATATCGGAATTTACGAACAATTCGAAACCCTTTAACCCTTTAAGATAAAGTACCAGTTAACCCCTCCGCACTGATATTCAGAGTAGTTCGTTTTAATTGGATGGCCCTGTATGCGCAGTTTCGTTTTTTTATTACTTTCACATTTTCTCACGAGTTTGGCTTTTTCATGTTTTGGCTTTGGCGAAGTAACTTCTTCAGTTTTTCTTTTATTTAAAATTCGATAGATACTTTTTTTTGTCAAATCGGGTCATTAAAGAATATTTCGAATTTGACGGTAAAGGTAAGTAAGGGTTTTTATTATTTTTAATATAAATAAGTATATTTCCAATTGTAATCTAATTTTAACCTAAAGCAATTATTTTTTGACGTTATGGGAAAGTTATTCAATGTGACTTTAGCAGTAAAACAAACTTAAATTTCCCTTTAAAGCCAAAACTTATCCCGTTACAATACGTATATTTTGTATGTATCCCAAGCTCTTTCTTGCTTAAAATTCTTGTTCTATGTCTGGCAAATGACGTCTCCTACAACTCTTAGCATGTTCGAGTAAATTTTAAGAAAGCCGTCTGCCATGTTAGTCAGCTGACTCAAAAATATTTCCTTTTTGGTTTATCGATAACACTGCAACACAAAAAAAAATTGCTGCTCCGAAAGACAGACATGGTATCTTAATGTTATTGAGGTTGCTGAATCCAAATCTGGGTCGGTTTGACCCTATCAGGTCATGTTTAATGTCATTTCAAAGTCAAATCATCAAAGTACATCCAAAATAAACCACAACCGTAGTATATTTATGTTTTTAGAGTCAAGTCAAATTGACCCCTTGACCCCATTAGGTCGATGTCAAGATCAATAGTCAAATCATCAAAATTATGTTTTCGGGGTCGCTAAATTCGAATCCGTAGTTAAATTGACCTTATAAAGTTAAGATCAAAAGTTATTGAAAATAAACCGCAATCATGATATCTTTAGGTTTTTAAACTGGCTGACCTTGAAATGATGATGGGATCAAACTGACCCCAGATTCGGATTCAGCGACTACAAAAACAATAATTTACAAGTGATGCAACGAATGTTAGAATCCTCACATTCGCGAATGCAAGTGCAAATGCGAATATTCATCTCCAACATTCGCAAATGCAAATGCGAATTGCGAATATTTACTTTCAAATATAGCGCTCGCAAAATATTATATACATTTTAAGTATAGGAAATGTTTTTTTTATTTTTTGTCAAGAAAATAAAGGTTATCATGTAATATTTTAAAATAGTACTTATAATCTGCTACATATATACAAATCTTACACAATAAATTTTTAGTAGACTTATAAGACCTAGATATTCTTATAACCTAACTTAATTAAACCCCTCAACTTCTTTTTTACAAAATATACGAATATTCGCGAATACAAATGCGAACATTCGTTCATCACTAAAAGATACATCAATTCGAAGAATTTTGATGATTTGACCTTAAAATGACCTTGACCATGACCTGATGGGGTCAAACCGACATGACCCCAGATTCAGATTCAGCGACCCCAAAAACATAAAGATACCATGGTCTAGTCCTTCGGACCTTCAACTTTTTTTTGTAGGGCTGTGATTGACCTAGAAATGACCTTGGCCATGACCTGATGGGGTTAAACCGACCTCAGATTTGAATTGAGCTACCCAAAAACATAGCGATACCATGGTCTGTTTTTAAAAGCAGCAACTTTTTTTTGTGTGGCTTTGTAGTTAAGCACAACGTAAAGGCACCACACTCGAAATTGTGTGTAAGCTGCTCGTTTGCTATTGTAAAGTTTCCATTTTATGTTTCCGACAACTACATTAGAGACATTTTTTCGTGTTAACTGTATTCATCGGATAGGGTTGCCACCTCTCCCGGTTGCGGCACTTTCTCTCCCGGCTCCAGTGCCGTATTATCCATTAGGCTAACTAGGCTACAGCCTAGGGCGCCATAAAAAATAGGCGCCAGACAGGGGAGTAATAGGCGCTAGACAGGAGAGTTTTTAAAAAGTTTAGGACAAACAGTAATTTCTCCCGGTTAAAATTAAAGCCAAAAGTTCTGATAAAAAACAAATGGTATGTTTAAACTTTGACCGACAAGATGGTCACGACAAAAATGTTATCTGTTCCGGTTAATATCCTGAAAGGATTTTCAACTTAACATCAAATCTTTGTACATACGAATAGATCGGAATCGAATGAGAATAGAAATGTTATAGGCGGAACTAAGTGGTAAATTTAATTTTGAAGTATCTTGCAAGCCGGTAACAAAATTTTTGAAAAAGAAGAACAAAAACCACTTAAGGAATTATTAATTAAACACCAGCGTGGGGTGATTATTCCCCCTCCGGAAAAATGTGGTTAATATAGATGAAATGAATTAAAACAATATTTAAGTATATGATCATTATGGGCAAAAAAGCTCCTTTTATTTTTGGGGTAAGTTTTTAAGTTTTGTCACTAAAGGGTCTCCCAAATGCAACTTCGCCCAGTATAATAAATGTATTAGTAAGTTTTTAGGTAAACTGTTTACCACATTTTTGGTAAACTATTTACCACATTTTTGAGACGAAACCATTGGCCCAGTTCCCGTCTGGCGTCTTGTTAAGATTTTTTTTATTGAACTAAAATAATTTCATCCTAGTGCTAATAAACCTTTGTTTATAGATTGAAACCTATGTATTGTAAGTAACTTAATATTAAATATTTCACTATTTTATTTCTTTTAAAGAATTATAACTTTTATTATATTGTGTAAGAGCAGAATAGTTCTTCATAATGTATAAAAGTTTTAATTTTCTTTAAATGTTAAATAAACTTTTTAATTTTATTCTGGAGAAAAGCCAAATAATATTTTGTTTCGATATACACATTTTGACTATAATATTAGTAATAATGTTCTGGTAAGAGTCAATGAAATTAAGGACCTTGGAGTACTCATAGACAGATCTCTAACATTTATTAGTCATATATACTCAATTACACAGAAAGGCTATAAGAATCTTGGTTTAATATCCAGAAACAGTAAAGATTTTACCTGTGAGACATTTAAATTGCTTTTTTGTGCTTATGTGTGATCTGGTCCAGAGTATGCTAGTGTGGTCTGGTCACCATTTTACCAGGTACACATGGATGGTATTAAGGGTGTACAGAACAGGTTTCTGCGTTCCGGTGCCTATAAAATCAATATTCATTTTTTAGGTTACCACATTGATTATAAGTACATTCGCAGTACTTTAAATATTACTTCCTTACAGTCAAGACGCTTTTATTTGGATATGTGCTTTTTGCTTTCCCTTTTAGTAGGTGACATAGATTGCGAATATCTCTTATCAAATTTTAATACACGTCATCGAACACGTAGCAGGGAACTCTTCTGTATACCTTTTCATGCTACCAACTATGGCATGCATTGTCCTTTAACGAGACTACAACGTAATTTCAATATGAACGATTTTAGTATCCATATTTCAAAATCTAGATTTAAAACTAAAGTTAAGCGCGTATTAAAGTAATGGATAATTAATGTTGTGTCCTTGTTTTTTCAATAATATGATATTGCTTGTTATATTTTTAGGGTGATAATTTATAGTGACTTTTGTTAGGATTGTAATTTAAAATGTATTTTTGTATTGTATTAGCATTATTTATGTACTAAATTTAGTTTAGGTATTAAGAAATTTTTGTAAATTTCTGTATTTATAAATGGAGCTATTCCGTAAATAAATAAATAAAAAGGTGGCAACCCTATCATCGGGGTGGTTCAAACCGCATTTGAAATGACAATATGGATATGAGAGTTAGATAGAGATAGGTATTCAAATGTTTTTAAGCTGTTTTGAACCGTAATAACACAAAAAGACGCCTTAAGTTAAAATAAATATTGGAAATAAATTATCGAGAAGTGAGTCATCGAAACATACTATCAACATCATGTACATATTATGTAAACATCACACTTAAAAAGTTGTTTAGAAATACTAGAATGATCAATATTTGAAATAATAAACAATTTACAATTTTATCAGTTGTGTCACTACTTATCACTCACTGGCGTAAAAAGAATTTATACCTAACTAGGGATACCGTTAAACAAATAAATATTATTAAAGGGTCTACTAATAATATTATTAGGTAAAGTTAAATTTTTTAGCGACCTACATATCGATGGTCTAGTTCACAAATGTTAAAAGTGCAAAATAGTAATTTATGTAACAAGTGCATAAAGTGATACTTTTTTACGAATGGGAAGTTTGACAGCACAAGCCGTTAGGCGAGTGGGGCAAACCCATAAAAAAGACACTTTATGCATGTGTTACATCTATATTTTTCCACGACCCAATAAAAATTTCCCAAAATACCATTTTATACATGTTTTATTTGTCTAAACTTATTAATTTTAATTTTTGCAGCACAGCCATTATATTGCAACAAAGAAATCATAGCCCCTTATTTTTTAAGAGACAATTATCCATTTAATTTTAGAAAATTGTTTATTTGCAAACTGTCAAATTTTAAAACTACTGGCACACGAACTAAAAGAAATAATGACGAAATCAAAGGTAACTTGACCCTTTGGTTCAGCTAATGTCGGCTTTGTTGTTACATTGCATTATGGATGGTGGAGGGGAGGATAACCATCTTTTATGGCGGACAAGTTGAAAAAGTGGCCATCGGAATGTAGCAAGTTGAGATGGCGCCACAGTAGCCAGTGGAGGGATTTTGGTATTTCTTTCCTTTTTTATTTTGTTCTGGCTCTTCTGGCTACTGTGGCGCCACCTTAAGTTGCTCTTTTCGACGGACACTTTTTAAAACATTCAGATGGTTATCCTCCCCTCCACCATCCATACATTGCATAAACTGATATTTAAGTTTATTGTAGTAGGTACTGAAACAAAACACTAATTCAAAGTGTGAAAAAAGCTTCGAAGTGTTAAAATAGTTACTTGATTTGACACTTTATGTAGTGTACTAGAATGGAGTACTTTAACTTCATGTTAACGATTTAAAAAAACAGCATTTTTTTAATGGTCGTGGAACAATAAATTTTCAAGTTATATGAACTTTAAAGCTTAAAAAGGGGCCATAATAAAGTAGTTCTGGTCTAAAGATACTTAACACGCTTGGAAAATGAAGGTTGCATCTTCAAGTTTAAATATTTTTTTCCTGTTTGCGTGTATAAAAAGTTCTTTTATATAATTATATGTTAGTGTCTTTAACTCACTTTTCCTGAAAAACAACATTAGTGAACTAGACCATCGATATACCGGGTGCCCAAGAGATACTATTAGGCCTGTTATTTTCTTAAAAAGTGTTAAAACAATTTTAAAATTTTGGTCGGAAGTATGAGTGAATGGGATGCAGATTTCTGATGTTTTAGATTTTATGTGACTTGTCCAGTTCAACCTTAAGTGCACTTAACTATGCTTTTTTAAATGGAGCACACTCTATATATTTTCTAAAAATCAATTCTACAGGCAATTCCAGAAAAATACATGTTTAACATGTTGTACCTATCTAAATAAGTTTTTGAGAAAATGACGTTCGAAAATGTCATGTTAACCACCATATTTATCGATTTATTAAGAAACAAATGTTAATAGAAAAGGGCTAGATAGATATAGAATATAATTAACAAAAAATATTGAGAAAGAACTGTATACTTTAAATTTAGGGTTTAAGTGGTTTCCATTGAAATTTATCTGTTGTTTGTACCGATCTTTATCTGACAATTCCTATGTCGAATTCTTTGACTTTCTTTTAACAAAGATCGCCAGTATCATTTCCCAGTTTCCAATGGCCGAAGTAATCGTGCTTGGCAATTTCAATGTCCATAATAAGGATTGACTAGGCTCTTCAAAAACTGACCCTCAAGGCAGAGCAGCTGAAATCTTCGCAGTCAGTAATTCTCTTACCAACCTTATTATGACTCCTACCTACTTTCCTAGAGTGCCAAATTATAGCTCAAACCCCTTAGATCTTTTTCTTACTTCTAACCCTGAACTTTATGAAGCATCTGTTACTGCCCCTCTAGGTCGCTCAAACCATGGCTTGGTTACTGTATCTTACTCTGTACATCCTGAGGTAAATGAATCCATGCCACCACGCACCATATGGCACTACAACTCAGCCGACTGGGATGGCCTTAGGGACTTTTTCGCCACGTACCCTTGGGACACTATCTGCTTTTCTTCCCAGGATCCTTTCGAAATCTGTAACCAACTGACCGAGTCAATTCTATTGGGCGTTGAAACCTATGTACCTCACACCAAGAAAACCATCAAACCCTCTAATCACAAACCTTGGTTCACTAAAACATGTGACAAAGCTAGAATTTTAAAAGTTCAGGCCCACAAGAAGTTTCTACAGGATCCTAGTCCAGAAAATCGACTGGCCAGCATTGAAGCAAGAAACCACTACCACCAAACAATCTCAGACGCCAAGAACTCCTTTGATAACCGTATAAAAAACAAAGTACTTTCTTGCTCAAATGGCAGCAAATCCTTCTGGTCCTTTGCCAAAAACATCAGTAGAAATTTCTGTACCTGTTCTTTTCCACCATTAACTTTGGAAGATGAAATTATTTCTACATCTAAAGGAAAGGCCGAACTATTTGCTAAACAATTTGCTGCCAATTCAACCCTTCATCCACCTGTCAATCATCCAATTCCAACTGTTCCCCCAGTTTCTCACAAAATGCCCAATATTATTTTTCTTCTCTTAACACCAAGAAATCGTCTGGGCTAGATGAAATACCAGCAATCGTTTTAAAAAATGTGCTCCTGAACTTGCACCTATTTTAACCAGGCTCTTTCGAATTTCTTATGACACGGGTATATTTCCAGACAGCTGGAGAGCTGCACGTGTCCAGCCTATTCCCAAGAAAGGATCAAAATCTCTTCCATCCAACTATAGACCCATTTCACTCCTTTCAATGCTTGGTAAAGTAATGGAGAAATCCATTAACTCGCAAATTCTTAGGTACTTAGAAAAACATAAAATTTTACATGACAGGCAATACGGATTTCGTCACAAGAGATCTACAGCAGATCTTCTTTCCTTCGTTTCACACAACTGGAACAAGTCTCTTGAGTTTCTAGGTGAGTCCCAGATCGTTGCTCTTGATATGTCTAAAGCTTTCGACCAAGTCTGGCATGACGCACTTCTTAATAAACTTCCCTCCTACGGTCTTCCAACTAAGCTCTGCTCTTGGCTCTCCAGTTATCTTTCTAATCGACGTATATCATTGTTGATGGCCACTCTTCAATCTTTCACGAAATTAATGCTGAAGTGCCTCAGGGTTCAGTACTAGCACCAACTTTGTTTCTTCTTCACATCAACGACCTTCTTTCTTCCACAACCAATCCCATTCATAGTTATGCTGACGATAGTACCCTTCACTCCACTTTTCAGGTTCCCAAACCAATCTCTCAACCCGACTTGGAAAGCAAACGTAGAGCGATGCAGATATCTCTTTCACAGAATCTTAATTTGATATTGGATTGGGGCGCCAAAAATCTCGTTCAATTTAATGCATCCAAAACAGAATCGTGTTCCTTGTCGCGAAATCATCAAACACTCATCCTTTGCTTATGAGTGGCCAGGCTTTGCAGAGCGGGGACACATTTAACCTTGTGGGCATCACATTTGAGAATAACCTTAACTGGCATAAACACATTGTATCTATAGCCACCGCGGCTTCAAAAAGCTTGGATTTCTTTTCCGAGCCAAAAGTATTTTTCTCTTTCCAATTTATACACTTTGTATGTGTCCCAAATTCGACCCTCTCTGGAATATTGTTCTCATGTCTGGGGAATTGCATCCCCTACAACCCTCAGCATTCTTGATGCCATTCAAAGAAAGGCTGTTCGTCTTATTAATGATCCTTTACTTACTCAAAGACTTCCTTCTCTTCCTCATCGTCGAGCTGTGGGAGATCTATCGCTCTTCTATAGATACTTTTACGGCTTCTGCTCCGACGAATTGTCCAGTATAGTCCCTCCTCTTGCAGTTCCCAACAGAGAAACTCGTGGTGCCGCGCGTATGCATCCCCATACAGTTCAATTGGACAGGCCCCGAACTTCCCATTTCGTTCGTTCTTTTATCCCTAAAGTTTCTAGACTGTGGAACCTGCTGCCAGCGGATGTCTTTTCTTCCCCCCAAATCTTCAAGTTTTTAAGTCCCGTGTTAACAAACTTCCTCTTACCCTGCTTAAGACACCCACGGTACGTTAGTATTTAGGCTTTCAGCCTTCGTGGATTGTCCAAAGATAAAAAAAAACAAAAAATATTGAAGTTCTTTACTGCCAAAAGTCAATGTGTGTTACACTTCCGGTAAAACCGGAAATTGTTTTTTTAAGGTAATACCATAAAGGGTTTATTAAAGATGTGTAAAAAAATGCATTAGCATTTTTCTACCCTTATTTGTTTTTTAACAAATCACAGCATTTTCGAACGCCAATTCCTTAAAATTTAATTAAGATAGGTAAAACATGTGGTACATGAATTTTCTTGGAATTTCCTGAAGAAGTGATATATATTTAGAAAAATGTATGGAGTGTTTTATTTAAAATAGCAAAGTATCCCTCTCGGTTAAACAGGATGTGCCGCATAAAATCTGAAACATTAGAAATCTGCATCCTATCCAATCATGCATTCGACAAAGATTTTAAAATCCTAAAACCCTTCTCAAAGAAATATCATGCTTGCTAGTAATCTCGTGGACACCCGGTATAGTACGGAAAATGAAGCTTGAAAAAATCTAAAAGCTCGCAATTCTTTGGTCCTGCATGGATTTACTGGATATTTTAACCGAAAGTAGGGAATTGCCCAATCCCCATTCGGGGGTTATTTTTTTTATTACATTTTAACCACTAATATGGATAGAAAAAGTGATTCTAAGCAAAAAAATTCCCATACATTTTTTTTTGCTTTTTAAGATATTTAAAATTAAAACAAAAAATTTTCGACAAAACAAATCAACCTTTTGAATGGTTTTTCGCGAATAACTCGAAAGTTATTTATTTTACCAAAAAAACTATGAAAGCAAAATAACCTGTTAATAGCTAGCTTTTTTCGTCAAATGTATTTTTTTAATTCAAAGTCAAATAATCGAAAAACACTACAATTTTTAAGAAAAACTCATGAAATCTTTTTTAAAAAATGGTCAGTATCAGTACCTAATCTATTCTACGAAAAAATCAATGGAAACAACCGCATACGTACCCCCCAAATTAAAATTGATCTTCACCCTTTTGTAATTCTCTTTATACACATATTGTTTTTACTTACAAAAAGTTTGACCAATTTAAATGCCTTATTGCAGAAAAATATATTAGAATATTATGCGAAGTGGGCTATTCGAATTATCTGAAAAAAATGGATTGCTTTTTTTTAACTTATGTCTTTTATTTTGATTAATAGAAAGTTAAAAAAGAATTGTAAGGTTTTTCAAGTACTACGAGGCTATATAAATAGAATTCTTTAAGATTCCTTGGTTTTTAAATGTGGTGGGTTTAAAGGGCTCAAAAAAGGTGGTGCTCGTTTGTAAATACTGCCGTTCAACGGAAAAACAGCGTATATACATATACTAATCAATATAACATACGGTGTTTTTCCGTTGAACGGCAGAATAGAGGTTTTAAACTGCTATATCTCACAAAGTCTTTACTGTACAAATAATCTACGCAGAATAAAAAAGCTACGATTTAGTACTTCATTATTTTTGCCTATCCCTTGTATTTTCGGAATTATTTTTAAAGTAAAAAGGTAAAAATACAAAATTGTAAAAATATGTGTTTTATCTCTAACTTATAATTTTTCTGAAATAAACAATGCAAAACTTCTTGAACGTATTAAAAATACATTTAAAAGATAATTGCAGAAGGGTAAAGGTCAATTTTAATTGGGGGTAGTTAGTGGGTTGTTTTCATTGATTTTAATTTAGGTACTGACCTTATTTTTATCATAATTTACAACATTTTGATGCTAAAGACTTCTTTAAACAAGAAACTTAATTGCGTTTCTTGAAAAAGGTTTAATAAGCTTTTTTCGAAAAATGCAGCATTTTTCCGTTATTTGACTTTAAATCCATTAAAATTTGAATTTGACGAAGCAATGTAACCATTACTACGCTGTATCTCAATTTGTGTCGGTCATATGGTAAAAAATGTTTCCTTTTTTTAAGCTACAATTTTGCTTTAAACAGTTTTTTTCATAAAATGTATTACTTTCAAGTTAGTCGCAAAAAACCCATTAAAAATTCATTCTTTCAATCGCTAATAACTTAAAAAAATTAGTTTTAGGAAAAAAATGTATAGAGTATTTTTTGTTTAAAATCATTTTTTGATTGATATCGGTGGTCAAAATGTAATAAAATATTTTTACTCCCGAAGGTTTTGGCATTTTAAGTAAATTTGTACTAACACGTTTGGACGAAAAAAGTGAAAAACAAACAATTCTAGTTAGGCATTAACATGACTTTAGACATCAAGCATTGGAGGAATAAGGTTGCTGTGACCGTACTTTGTACTGCTGCCACAATTGTAGGCTTACGTGCGCTATAATCATATACAGTGTGACTCAGAATAGGTGTTCAGGGAATGCTGCTCACGTAGTCAAAAACTAATAAATACAACATTTTACTCCTAACTAATAACTAAGAATATAAAAAATATCCAGAAGTAAAATATTTTTATATTTAAAAAATAATAGTTTAAAAAAACTAAAAAAACACGCTTTTATATGCAACCGAACTAAAAATTTGAAAATAATTTTTCATTACAAAGAGTTTGTATTACAGTAATTAAAGGTCAAACAATAAATCATAATTATATACCTCAAAATAGAATTATAATAAAATTTAAGATAATAACAGAATAATTCACTTCAGAATAAAAGCGATATTGAAATGTTTCACGAACTATTTCGTAATATAATCATTTCATTTAAAGCTTCACTGCATGGGGTTTCAGAACGCAACTGCTACAAACAAGTTTCTGTCAGCCTTATGCTGAGAGTACGTCCGAAACTTCACGCATGCGCAGATCGCGCACTAGCTCTTTCTCTGTTACTCTCCTACAGAATACCTATAAAGGAATTTATTTATCCTGGCGATCCTAATCAGGATAACGGGATACTGTTTGCAGATTATTGCATTGTCATGGGTCCTTGATACGTGTGCAAAATTTCAAAGCAATCGAATCGCTGGAAGTTGGTGAAAATTAAGCTTAAAGATTCCGTTACATACATACATACATACATACATACATACATACATACATACATACAACCCAAGCTAATAAAAGCGTGTTAAAAATAGAACAAAATTCTTTTAGTAAGTAAAAATAGTATTAATAATATTAAAAAATTAAAAAGAAAATAAAATAAATAGTAGGAAGTAAAAGACTGGTTTGTAAAATGAGGACATTTTTACGTCTTCATCATTTTTCTGATAGCAATTTTTTTCCACTAAGATCCCCTAATAAAAAAGCTATATATACGTCCGTAACTCTTGGTCATTTTGCTTATTTT
Organism: Listronotus bonariensis; assembly: GCA_014170235.1. Taxonomy (NCBI): domain Eukaryota; kingdom Metazoa; phylum Arthropoda; class Insecta; order Coleoptera; family Curculionidae; genus Listronotus; species Listronotus bonariensis. The sequence continues at coordinate 214,035 of JACEGR010000413.1, forward strand.
AGGCTCGAACGTAACGAATAAAATTTTGTATTTATTTGTTTTGGATCATGCGACCAGTTTTCCCAAAATGCCGATTCTAAATTCAAAAAATTTTGTTCCATTTGTCCTTTTGTGTAACACCTATCTTGGGACACACTGTACCTTCTGTTCCCTTCTGCTACCATATCTCAACATAAAATGACCTGTTAGATTTAAGTGATTTTATGTAGATATGATTATTGTAAAGAATTTGGTAACGCTATAATAATAGTTAATAATAAAGCAATAAGAATATTTCTTTTTCACTCAAAACAATTATAACAGGAGCATACTTCCAACTAACATTTTTGCTTTACTATGCTGAATTAGGTAGCAGTTACCTTATACTACTATTATATTATTTTGCTAATGCAACAAAAAAGTGCTTAGTAATTTAATGGGGAGAATTTAATGGTGACACTTAACACTAACTACACCAACACACACTAATGACACATACTGGGTTAGTAAAAAGTAAGGCAACTTTTAAATATCTTTAAAACCACTAAAGCTACATTTACCAAATCTAGTATCTGGAAGGTACCAAGCATGAAGAATTTAATAATATTATCGTCACCGTTGCCAGACCTCCCAGTTTTGTGTTACACGTATCTTTTTCGTTTTTCTAAATGGAATGTCCATTTATTTTCTATTGCAATATAACGCTTTAAACTGCGTTTACAAATTTCGGTATTTAAAGATTTCTGGGCTAGTAGAATTAAAAAGTTATATTGTCATTGTTGCCAGGTTTTCCAGCTTTGCGGTACACGTAATATTTTAAGTACTCTAGATGAAATGTCCTATTTATTTTAGTTGCAATAAAAGGAGCGTGCCAACTTTAGTAAGCTATGCGTTGTTTAATAAAGTAATTTATTAATTTAAAATGCATAGTCTAGTCTTTTACTAAATCCTGAAAAACACAGCTTTTTACCCCGGTTAAACTATTATCGGAAATTTGTCAATAAAAAAATAAAATCGGCTTGTAAAATTCAATATTGGTATATTAGGAAAGCCTTATAAACGTACATTAGTAATGACAGTGCTTATGCGTTGCCTATTTAACTAATTAATTAATATAAAATGTTAAACCCATTTTTTTTTAATTTTTAGGAATACAGACCCGTACCAATTTTAAAATTAATTAAACCTCAATGGGTGATGAATATCATTGCATTTAGAATAGAATCGGCTTTTAAAATTTGACATTAGAAGATTAAGATCAAATTTTTAAAGAAATTAACATTATGATGCGAAACGTCGCATTTAAAATAAAATTTGAATTAATTACAATGAAGTACAAAAAGTGACCATAAAAAAATTATTTTAAAATCTGATTGTAAATAAAACCAGGAAAAGAAATTAAATACATTTTCATTTTTTTGTTTCTCCCGGAACTCTCCGGAATCTCAAAACCTTGATTTTCTTTATATTTAAGTTGGTTTGGTAACTAGGTGTTTTGGCCCATAAAAACTTTCTAAATATCATATAACTAGTCACATTAAACTTTAATTTGGTTCCTATTTAACCTACTTTCTATCTCTTACCATTTCCAAGATGCCCATAATGGCCATTGTTATCTCGAACACGATGTATGTATATGTCCATCTTAAAAGGGACCTTATTTTATCAACAAAGAGCTTTTATTTTTGTTTTAGAGAGAAGCAAAGATCTTATTCGAGCCATTTATATTTTTATTCCAAAGTTTAATTTTTTAAAAGTTTCCTAAAATTCCGCGATACCCATGTAAAACTCTTTCTTGTATCGGAACTTATAAAAAAATATTTTGTAATTTAAAAATGCATGCAATATTGTTGCTGGTAACTTTTAATCTCGAACAAAAAAAATCAAAAATAAGTCAATTAATGTATTTACAAAAGAAAAGCTAACGACTGAAATTATTCAAATTACCATAATAAGGTACTTTGGGTTAAAATATTTAAAGGTTTTTGTGTTTATGTTTTCCCTTTTGGAGCAAAACCCATTTTAGTCCATATAATACCAATTTAGTTAAAAGACATCAAAATGGAGAATCTCTCTTTATCAATAGCAGCTATGCTATACCGCGGTTGTTTAATATTACTGTTGAAGATAGCAATTGGATAATTACCAGTTCCTTTATGATTTTTACGATGCAAACAGGTAATGAACATTTAAATATTTCTTAGGCTTAACATTTCCTGATTCGTCTGAAGTTTTGGTTGCATTTTGCCTAATATTAAAAATATTAGTGCTGTTTTACCTACTTTTTATCCATACGTAATAATTCATTCTTTTTAACTATACAGGTATTCCTAACCTATACCTACGCATAAACTTGAGAAAAACTTGTTAATAACAAACAATAACTAAAAATGAAAAAAAGGTTAGCGAAACATTTGGTAAAGTTGGGGAGATTTATTTAATTATTCGAAAAAAGAGCGTGAAGTCAATAAATAAATAGAAAAAAAATACGCCTGGCGAATAACAATTAAAAGTCTTATAAAAATTGACTAATGTCAATGTGTAGGGGCTAGTTTTATCTTTATCATACGACTTAAGGCATCGTTAGTTGGTATATATTTTAATGTGTTTTAGGTTTTGGAATGTTGGAATCTGGTTGTGTATCCATAAAGAATGAGGTTAATATAATGATGAAAAATGTCGTGGATATCGTACTGGGTGGTAAATAATCTTGTCACATTTATATAAACACGCAATGACTTCCTAAAAAAATAAAATTAATTTTCTCGAATATATGATTTATTCAAAACAAAAAACTGTATGAAAAATTAACTATACCAGAGTTTTAAAGTAACTCACAAAAATAAAAAGTTGGTGGTCCGAAGGACTAGACCATGGTATCTTTATTTTTTTTGAGTCGCTGAATCCGAATCAGGTGTCGATTTGACCTCATCAGGTCATGGTTAAGGTCATTGCAAGGTCAAATCATCAAAATGCATCGAAAATAGGCTACAAACGTGATAACTTTATGTTTTTATGATCGCTGAATCCGAAGTCAGTTTGACCCCATCGAGTCATGGTCAAGGTCATTTCAAGATCAAATTATCAAAATTAATTGAAAATAAACCACAAACGTGGTAGGTACCTTTATGTTTTTGGGGTCGCCTAATCCCAATCCAAGAGGATGAATTTGACTACAGATTCGGATTAAGCGACCCAAAAACTTGATTTGACCTTGATATGACCTTGGTCTTAACCTTATAGGGTCTATTTAATCACGGATTTGGATTCAACAACCCCAAAAACATAAATATACCATAATCGTGTCTATTTTCTATAAAATTTAATGATTTGACCTTAAAATGACCCTGAACGTGATCTGATGGGATCAAACTCACCCCGGATTCGGATTCAACGATTCCAAAAACATAAAGATACCATGGCCTAGTCCTTCGGACCAACATTTTTGTGGGGTTGTATAATATTGGAGGTCCTAATACTCGATTATCCAGCATTTTTTGACAAATGACCAATAGTATCTTCTGTAATGAACAAAATATAAAGGAAATATGTACATACGATAGTTTTAGTATTTATACTCATGCAAACCTAAGAAACAATGGACAAAAAAAATAATTAAATCCTATCTTAATATAATGGGTATTTGGTAAAAATATTTTTTATTCCACCTCAAAAAACATTGTTTAAATTTCTGTAAGATGTGAAAATTGGTTTTGCTATTGTTGGTATGAAATTATACACTACAAACAGTGGCGTAGCTAGAGGTGTTGGGGCCCGAGGCGGAAAGTTAAGTCGGGGCCCATACCATCTCAGGAAAGAAAAAGAAACAAAATTCGATGCTCTTTTTGTACTTTTTGTTAGTAGTACCAAAAAAAAGGTCTTTACCTCCAAGCTGGGGCCTTTCTCACTATATTATATCCTTTCTGTGCTCGGGACCCCCTCTTTCTTCACAAAAACAAAAATTTTACCTTTTTTCCTATAAAATCTTCTCTTTTGGGGGCTCCTTCCAACTTGGGCCAGGGGGCACCGCCCCCCTCGCTACGCTAGTGACTACAAAATACATGTAAAAATTTTGTAGTTTTATGAGCACATAAAAAATTGCAATGGTTATTAAAAAAATCAAAATAAATTAAAAAAAGTATTTGGTATTTTGTAATTACTTTAAAAATAATTGCGTTTAAAAATCTTTAAAGAAAGAAATTTACGACAAGAAAGTCCTTACTCCCGAAAGTCTGGCTCCATTATTTCTATTTTTTAACGCTGAAAATGGGGCTTAGCGAGGTTGCTACGGCTATATCCGGTATATCACTTAAAACATTTATTATACTATTAAAAAACAATTTTAAAAATTATGGGGTTATCTAGACCCTTTAACGGAAAAAACCTAGGTAAAAAAGTTTATATCGATATTTCAAAAAGTTACCCGTTTGTAAACAAACTTATGTTTTTCCATCTCCGTCGTTATAAATTACGGTTTAATATTTGTTGATTAGATTTTTTTAGGTTGACATTATTTAAACAACATCTCGTTTTTTTGGTAACAAATCTAATTACCATATTATGCGTGTGTATTTGTTTTGATCCATTTTCGTCCCGTTTTCCAAAATGCGCAGAGTGAGAGCTAACTTTTCTTTAATAGATATTTTGCCGCCACTCTTATTTCTTTACTGAAAGTGCTGATTTGTCTAGTAACGTCTTATTTTATTATTATTTTTTGATTATGTAATAGGTAAATCGCCATTATATAAACTGCACACATCTTTTTTAAATTAACGAGGACATGATACACTTATAACTCTACAAGTATAAATCAGAAAACATTTAAAAAAACGTACGACAAAAATATCTTTGAAATAGGTAGGAAAGTCGACAGACTAGTGAATAGCGTTCTTTCTATTTAACAAAAATATTTGTGGGTTTCTTGTCGCGGCGTGCAGTCCACTTACCTGTATGAAAACCAAACCGCCGTCCTTAGAAAATTTGTACGTTTAATTCCCTCCACCAGTCTACCATGTACTCTTTCGCAATTCACCGCTGTAACGAGCGCACCGATTAAAGCAGAAAGAAATCAAGGGCTGTCGGCCCACCGCTACCGTCTTTCGTCGGACCCCACCTCAAGTATTTACTATGCTTTTAATTTCCTATAATCGGTGAGTTGGTTTCTACACCTGTATATAAAAATTTTGACGAGCACGAGCAAGTTTGCGCCAAATAAAACGCAACGTAAATATTTATTGATTTCAATGAGGCTTAAGGCTAGGTATATGGAATAGTCTAAATTAGGAACAGCCTTCTATTTCAAAAAAGATGCCGGCCATCTTTCTCTTCGTTGATTTAACTACCGTATTTACAACAGCTTAATTTGAGATTACGATATCAGAAATTTAAGCTAAACTTTAACAAACATACAAGACATAAGCAGATATTTCTATGTTTATTCAAACTACATATGTGTATAAACATTTTTCATACATACAGTATTTTCTACTCAGCAAAAAAACATCTAATTGCGAAATAACAATATCTATTGTATGGTTTATACACGGCTGGTATAGTGTACCTATCTCAAAGTATATCGCTTTGGCTTTTGACGGGCAATACCCCAATAAACCTTTAATGATTTATGACCTATTGTTATTGGGCAAACCTATTGCCCAATTGTGTTGAATAACCGTTTTTACTGTGCGTTTCGAAAAAGTTATTTTACGAGAATACATATAAGTATGTCGCGTCGAAATCATTTGTCATTAGATGCAAAACAGTTTACGGATTTGTGAATTTTCAATGAGACGTTTTACCAAATCCAGGTCGGTGGCGTACAGCAAAGGCTGGAAGATAAACTAAAAAAACGGTAGGATAGTAGAGGCGAATCGGATCAGTGGGTAAATCGGATTAAATGTTAATATTTTTAAAACGCGTTTGAATGAAATGCATGCGAGTGGCGTCTTATGACCTCCAAAGGGGGGCTTCCATTTCATTCAAATTCGTTTTAAAAATAATAAAGTTTGATCCCACTGATCCGATTTGCCTTGGTCTACCCTACTTTCTACCTAACTGCATAATAATTATAAAGAAATAATTTGCTTAAGCATTGAAGTAAACAATGATAAAAAGTTTAAATTCTTTGGCATAGAGTCTCCAAAAAAAAATGGATAACCCCTGGCACAGACATAAGATATTTTGTATGTGCCCCTGGTCACGATGACGATGGCAAAACGCATTTCATCCTCGTTAGAAATGGTCACATCCGCTATACATCGCTGACCCCCTGACAATGCCCCAGCCCCTCTAAATATTATCCTTGTCGAAACAAGGCTGACATTCAAAGGTTCAACGTCATCTCACTAAGCAACTTTAAAAAAATTTAAAGTTAAAACCTACATCACATTACAAAACACATGCTCTTAAACCAGTTTAGGATATAATATATTTTTAGGACTAACATATTGGATGTTTGGTTTTGCAATATCTTTTGGACGCAGCTCTTTTAATAATAATTTTATTGCTTTGGGTGACTTTTTTATAGATCCAAATCTAAAAGATCCTTTAAAGGGCCCAATTTATGCTGCATTTTTATTTCAACTTTCCTTTGCTACTACTGCTACTACAATTGTCAGTGGCGCTATGGCAGAGCGTTGCAACTTTAAGGCATACTGTATGTTTAGGTAAGAAGCTAAATCATTTAATTAATTTGTTTTTTTTTTCAATCCTGAATATTTCCAGAAGCTTAAAGCCATGCGTTTGTAAGAGTAAGATCCATTAATATATGAGATTTTTATATAGCTCTTTTTTTCTGCAGTTTCTACAGTTAAATGAAAGTATCTACGTATTGTCGTTGGCGAGAATTTTTTTTAGATACATTTAAAAAAAGAATATTTTGAACCTGCCTTTTCATAATATGTTGTGTTATTTTTTGTTAAAAAATTAATTAAAAAGATCCCTCTTTTTATATTTCCTGTATAATTGAGTCCTATGTTCCTTCTTAGTTTAACTTACTGATAATTCAGTTTTTCCCACAAGGGTTTGGCCACTTGCAATATACCGGGTGTCACAGGATATTTTGACCCTACCATATTTTTTCCTACTTAAAAAAAAATACAGTTACTTAAACGCATAAACTTACTTTTTTGCCTTATCATAACCTTAAAAACACTATAGCATAAAGTATCCATTATTTTAAATAAAAGTGCAATTTTTTTTTAAATTTGTATAATATATCAAATTATTTTTAACGGCAGCTAGCAATTACTTAAAAATAATACAGTTAGTTGCTAAGTGGGCTGTAAAAATAAAAAAATCAAATTTCATTTTCATTGACAAGTCAGTTACATTTTTAGAGTTTTTATGTAATTAACTACGGACAATTCGAATTTTTCCTAACATTTAAAAAACAACTATATTTTATTTTATTAATAAATTTTACATCTTTTAGCGGCTATTCGACCGTCGTTGTAGATTTTGTATCCTTACACATACAAAATCTACAAGGACGACCGAAAAGCCCAAAAAACATAAGTTTAATCATGAGGATATTAAACGGTGAAAGCAAGAATGTCAAATTTTTCACCTCTGTAAAAAATGCATACAATAAACGAAAAAAATCGTCTGATCCTGTATAATTATGACTTACTGCGCAATCATTTGCCTATGAAAAAAGCATTGGTATGAGTTCATTTAAATGCCCAAAAATCATTATTATTATGGCAACCGTTCGTACATTTTTTAATTGTAACTTAAAGGTCTATAACTCCCTAAGGAAGCACGATAGAACTTTTTATATGAAGTACTAACAATATTTTGGCTCACTCTATCACCCCTATTATTTTTGACCTTACCTTTCCGGACATCCTGTATAAACAAAAGTGGGCACTCGCATTTAAAATATAGGATTTTGTGGTACCTACTTCCGAAAGAGATTTTGAGGTTGTGATATTGCAAAAAAATAAATTTGTGCTTTTAAAATACTGTACATTTTTAATAGTTTATCATAAAAAGTACAAAAACAAATTGGGGTGGTTACAACATTCTGTGTCACCTGGTAAAACCTTTCTTACTAAAGGCGCGCTGTAATAGAGTACCTCCTGCTTTACAGGAGATCTACAAACAAAGAATGCATTTTTTAAATTAATAATAGTAATCTATTATACAAGCGAAAAAAGTTATAGATTTTAGCTCGAGGTTTTGTTTTTTTTTTTTTTTTTTTTTTTTTTTTTTTATCTTTGGACAAACCACGAAGGCTAAAAGCCTAAATACTAACGTACCGTGGGTGTCTTAAGCGAGGTAAGAGGGAGTTTGTTGACACGGGACTTAAATACTTGAAGATTTGGGGGAAGGAAAGACCTCCGCGGGCAGCAGGTTCCACAATCCAGAAACTCTAGGGATAAAAGAACAAACAAAGTGAGAAGTTCGGGGCCTGTCCAGTTGGACCGTATAGGGATGCATACACGCGGAACCACGAGTTTCTCTGTTGGGAACCGTGAGTGGAGGAACTATACTGGTCAATTCTTCAGAGCAGAAGCCATGGAAGTACCTATAAAAAGCGATAAATCGCCCACAGCCCGACGATGGGCAAGAGAGGGAAGCCTTTCTGTAAGTGAAGGATCATTAATGAGACGAATAGCTCTTCTTTGAATAGAATCAAGAATGCTCAGGGTTGTTGGGGACGCCATGCCCCAGATATGAGAACAATATTCCAAGGGAGGTCGGATTTGGGACACATATAAAGTGTATAAATTAGAAGCGGAAAAATACTTTTTAGCTCGAAAGAGAAATCCAAGCTTTTTGAAGCTGCCGTGGCTATAGATACAATGTGTTTATGCCAGTTAAGGTTACTTTCAAATGTGACGCCCACGAGATTGAAGGTGTCTTTGCTCTGTAGAACTTGGCCGCTCATAAGTAGAGGATGAGTATTTGATGACTCTTTTCGCGACAAGGAACATGACTGTGTTTTGGATGCATTAAAATGGACGAGATTTTTGGCGCCCCAATCCAATATTAAATTAAGATCCTGCGAAAGAGATATCTGCATCGCTCTGCGTTTATTTTCCAAGTCAGGTTTAGTGATGGATTTAGGGACCTGAAAGCTGGAGTGAAGGGTACTATCGTCGGCGAAACTATGAATGGAATTAGTTGTGGACGAGAGAAGGTCGTTGATGTGAAGAAGAAACAATGTTGGTGCCAGAACTGAGCCCTGAGGTACTCCAGCATTTACTTGGTGAAAACTTGAAGAATGGCCGTCCACAATAACTGATATACGTCGATCAGATAGATAACTAGAGAGCCAAGTACAGAGTTTAGTTGAAAGACCATAGGAGGGAAGTTTATTAAGAAGTGCGGCATGCCAGACCTGGTCAAAAGCTTTGGATATATCAAGAGCAACGATCTGGGACTCACCTAGAAACTCAAGAGACTTATTCCAACAGTGTGATACGAAGGAAAGAAGATCTGCTGTAGATCTTTTGTGGCGAAATCCATACTGCCTGTCGTGCAAAATTTTGTGTTTTTCTAAGTACTTAAGAATTTGTGAATTAATTAATTTTTCCATTACTTTACAAAGAACTGAGAGAATTGAAATTGGTCTATAGTTAGATGGAAGCGATTTAGATCCTTTCTTGGGAATAGGTTGAACACGTGCAGCCTTCCAGCTCTCCGGAAAGATACCTGTGTCGTAAGAAATTCGAAAGAGCCGAGTTAAAATTGGTGCAAGTTCTGGAGCACATTTTTTAAAACGATTGCTGGTATGCCGTCCAGCCCAGACGATTTCTTGGTGTTAAGGGAGGAAAGGATACGCTTAATGTGTTTTACTTTAAAAATAATATCGGGCATTTTATGAGGAACTGGGGCAACCGTTGGAATTGGATGATTTACGGGAGGGTCAAGGGTTGAATTGGCAGCAAATTGTTTGGCAAATAGTTCTGCCTTCCCTTTAGCAGTAGAAATAATTTCATCTTCCAAAGTTAGTGGTGGAAAAGAACTGGCACAAAAATTCCTACTTATGTTTTTGCAAAGGACCAGAAGGATTTGCTGCCATTTGAGCAAGAAAGAACTTTGTTTTTGATACGATTGTCGAAGGAGTCTTTGGCTTCAGAAATTGTTTGATTGTAGTAGTTTCTTGCTTCAATGCTGGCCTGTCGGTTTTCTGGACTAGGATCCTGTAGAAACTTCTTGTGAGCCTGAACTTTTAAAATTCTGGCTTTTTCACAAGATTTGGAAAACCAGGGTTTGTTATTGGATTTTTGGGGTTCTTGATGGTGTGTGGAATATAGGTTTCAATGCCCAATTGAATTGATTCAGTAAGTTGATTGCAAATTTGGGAAGGATCACGAGAAGAAAAGCAGATGGAATTCCAGGGGTAAGTGGCGAAGAAGTCCCTTAGGCCATCCCAGTCGGCTGAGTTGTAGTGCCATACGGTGCGTGGTGGCATGTATTCATTTACCTCGGGATGTGCAGGGTAAGATATAGTAACTAAGCCATGATCTGAGCGACCTAGGGGTGCTGTGACAGATGTTTCATAGAGTTCGGGATTTGTAGTAAGAAAGAGATCTAGGGGATTTGAACTATGATTTGGGACTCTAGGAAAGTAGGTGGGTTTCATAATAAGGTTGGTAAGAGAGTTACTGACTGCGAAGATTTCGGCTGCTCTGCCTTGGGGGTCAGTTTTTGAAGAGCCCAGCCAATCCTTATTATGGACATTGAAGTCGCCAAGCACGATTACTTCAGCCGATTGAAACTGAGAAATTATGCTATCGATCTTTGTTGAAAGAAAGTCAAAGAATTCGACATAGGAATTATTAGATGGGGACCGGTACAAACAGCAGATAAATTTAGTTGAAGACCTAAGGCAAAGTTTGAGCCAAAGGATATCAGGCCTACCCGATTCAAGATTAGAAACTCGAGCACAAGCCAGATCGTTGCGGACGTAAGCACATACGCCACCATGTGGGCGGAATGACGAAATAAGTTCGTAGCCTGGGAAGAGAAGGTGGCTGGTTGAAGATTTAGAACTTATTTGTGTTTCCGTTAGAAACAGTATGTGGGGCTTAGATGACTGAAGGTGATGGTGAACGGAGTTTATATTGGTGTTAAGCCCACATATGTTTGCAAAAGAAATTAAACTTCTCGATGAAGGCCTCCCGGATGCACCCCTCGCCCGGAGATCCGAATGGAGGGGTATTTTACCTCCGGAATATTTTACTTCCGGGTGTGCCGCCATCATTTGTACATAGTTTGGGGGTTAAAAGGAAAAAAAGAAAAGAAAAAGAAGGAAGAAGGAAAACTGACTCACAAACCCAGAACCCGAAACGTCCGTTAAGACTTCACGGGTTCTTTAAAGGGTGAGTGGGGTGGTACCTCCTCAGGCGAGGAAAGCTCCTCTACCACCTACCGGTGACAATAAACCGAGTGCTAAAATCTAGAACTTTTTTTCCGTGTATAATACACTATTTTTTTCTGTGATGGAAAACGACGCCTTAATATTAAAAAACATAATGCTGCCGCCACACATTGGACGAACTTGTGGCCGAATTATTTGCCGAAACATTTAGCAAACTATTTGTAAATAATACATATATGAATTCTTAGTTGATTTAAAACGTAGGGGTTTTTTTCATAATATTTAAAAATACGATATACAGGTTGAAAATATGGCTTAGATCGGAAAATTTGGATTTTTAGAGCCCTATACACACTTTTACTCAAAACTATGCCTGATTAAAATACGAAATCTCGCTAAATAAAGCTGAAAGCGACGTATTTCGTATGGAAATGAGTGTGTTAAAAGTTGGGCCAATCAAGGCGAATGCAGACGAACTACCCGTCCACATAATGGTTGTTTACAAAAGTTCCTCGTAGTTAAGCCAATGTCTGGCGGCGGCATTAAAGTCCCTGGTATATTTGATGCTGACGCCACACATTAGGCGAAGTTTTGGCCAAACTATTTGTTGAAACATTTGGCAAACTTTTTGTAAGCAAGCGAACTCGATAAAAGTTGGGCCAATCAAGACGAATGTAGACTAACTACTCGTCCACACAGTGGTTGTTTGCCAAAGTTTGTCGTAGTTGGCCCAATGTCTGGCGGCGGCAAAACACAATTAGACCTTGTATTACTATGGAAACCCATAAGCAAATTATTTAGTATCTGAAAATGTAATTTTGTAATTTGACGTATTGACATCAAACAGTTAAAACTAGCAGCGGTCATTTAGTAGTTATTTGGAATGTTATAAAGATAAAAAATATCTGACTGGACTTTTACTATAAGGTAAATGTAGGTTCCGTATAATAAATTATTTCAAAATTAAATATTCCCCTTTACTTGCGTGTATGTCTGTCTGGGAAAAAAGTAATTTTATGAAAAGTCTCATTTCAGTACCTGTTAACGGATATAAAATATAAAATTGTTTTCCCGTCACTGGAAAATAGTTATTTATTTTACAAGGGAATAAAACTTTAGATTTTAGCTCGAGGTTGTGTTGGGTCTCGACGCGAAGCGGAGGAAAACAATAAACCAAGAACTAAAATTTAATATTTTTCCCTTGTATAATAATATAGGACTTATTATTAAAAAACGTAATGGTAGGGGAGCCCAAGAGGGGATTTTGGGATTTACTACAGCGCGGCAGATTAATATACAGGGGTATACCTTGTATCCGGTTAAGTACCTCCAGTAAATATGAGCTCCGTATACAGGGCCGATCATAAAAAACAAAAATATATCCATCAGAAATTGTCGAGCGCGTCAGATTAGGATAGGGTAAGTTAATTACATGCTAAACAGTGTATATTCCACTAATCTGACAATTTAAGAATGACGTAAAGGAAACAGAGAGCTACAAAAAAACGTCAGATTAGCATTTTCGAACGTGGTTATTTTTTAATTTTAAAGAAAATAATTTAGGGATACCTAAAAATATATAATACGATACGACCCGAACGATTTCCACAAGCCGAAATATAATAATAGTATTTTTTTGACATATTTAAAAGTCTATAGCCGCTTCCCCCACCAATGAAAAGGTATACATTATATAACATTTTTTTCTTCTTATCATCTAAGCTTTGCAACCCAATACGTCTCTATGACGCTCGGGTAAATCTCCATTTAGCATTGTAGGCTCCCCTACTATAATATTAAAGTCAGAAAATTAATCATGTAAAATTTGAAGTTTCAAACTAGTCGACTGGTATATTTGAAACACAATTAGGCCTTTCATTACTATTGAAACCTTTAAAAAAATTAATTAGTATATGACAACGTAATTTTGTTATTTGACAGACTGAAATTAAAAAGTTGAAATCAGAAGCGATCGTTTAGTAGTTATTTGAAATATTATAAAGTTAAGGATTATTTAACTGGACTCCTAATATAAGGGAAATGTATGTTCTGTATAATAAATTATTCCAAAATTAAATATTTATCTTTACTTACGTGTATGTATCTCCGGGAAAAAAGTAATTTTATGAAACGTCACATTTTAGTACCTGTTAATAGAGATATAATGTCAATTTTTTTCCCATCACGGAAAAAATATATTTTTTGACTAATTATGCTTAAGGGGGAGGGGTGTCACAAAAATAAAAATAAACTATTGTAATTTTGTTTAAATGTTTAAAGAATAACTATTTAAGAATATGCCTACAAGATTTTATAGGATTACAAGGATTTATAAAATTCAAATTATTTTTGGAATTGTAAGTATTTTACTGATGCATCCACCAAACTGGCTTACTTAAAATTATTTGAGAGTCTTCATTATAGACTTGTCTATAATTGGAACTAACCGGATCCCCAAATTTTAATTTACACGATTTTTAGAAAATTAACAACATACTACAATTTTTTCAGAGAGCCGCCATTTTGTAAAAATGTTTTTTAGCTTTTCCGTAGTTCCGGACATAGCGACATTATTCTGGATTAATTTTTTTTTGTTCTTTTATCAGATTGCTACGAGGGTTGGAATCATGGGCATGGTCACGTGCCAATTTTTTAAGACCCACCACTTTAGCAGCTGCATTTGTTATTAATATTTACCTGTTTTTGTTTTTGTATTTTTGCAGTGTTAATAAATACCCTATAAAAAAATGGAAAGTATAAATATTGATTGTCTTTTTTACAACACTTTCAACTTACCCATAAGTCATGCCTCTACACCAGAATACTCCCATAATAAACAGATAATGAAAAATAAAAAACAGCTTTTTTATTATGCTAATCTAAGTGAATTTTACCCCCAAATTTAATCATTAGACCGTCTGCAATAGTAGCTATTTGGTCACGTTAGCCACTTTATTTAAATTTATACTTTACAATGTTATTAAATCAATAAATTAAAAAGTCCTTAAACAAACAATCTATTGACCATGGAATTAATCTTATTTTAAGCTTTTTCAACACGGCCATATATTGCATCCCAGCCGGTTGGTTATGGGGGGAACATGGCTTTTTAAGTCGTCTGGGGGCTGTTGATATAGCAGGATCTGGAGCTGTACATCTTCTTGGAGGAAGTGCAGCACTTGCAAGTGCTCTTATGTTGGGACCACGTTTGGGCAGATACGATAATGGTCAAGGGCCGTTACCACTTGGTAAGCTTTATAAATATATAAACTGTTCGACATTCGAACGGAATAATTTAGATTTAAGGTAATATTTAATTTAACTTAATTTTACTCAAAGGCTACAAAAAATATTTTAGTGCGGTTTTCGGCAAATTTAAACGCAATTATTTGTCTAGTTTTTTGTTTTGGAAAATTTTGTTGTGCTGCAACTTTTTAAATAAAAGAAATTTTTCAATCTTCAAAATTTTTTAATTATTAGATAAACATTTGTGACAAACAATTTTGTCATATTTTTAACATTTTTTGTTAATCTAAAAAAGTGACATTTTAGCGTTATCACCCTGTATAACGCTGAATTTTAGTCTCATAAACTTTTTTCTGTTTTAAGTTTTAAGCAAAAGCCACCACCTTCTAGATGTTTTGAATTGTACTGAGCCGTTAGTACAATTCTAACATCTAGAAGGCGATGCAAAAAGCAATACCTTTTTAAGGTTTTTAAAAACTTTTTAAAGGGTGAACAAAAAAGTAGATCTATAATATGTAATCATAAATATTTCCAAATTTTCTAATTTTTTTCATAATTCTTGTTTTCTGTTATGCCATAAACTATACAATTACCTTTTTTATAAATTCCAAAATTATTTTTGGAATCTAGGAATCAAAATACCATACGGTTTTTTATTTTTTTCTTTGCGTCGCTTAGTTTGGGTAATAATGCTCTTTGAATTGTATGGTTATTCAATGCTTGGATATAATATAAAAGATTGTCGTAATGTATGGAAACTGTCTCATATTTCAGAAGCGGTTTCATCAAAACTTACAATTTATTATTTGGGGGTTTTGGGGAATGCCCAATTTGTTGCTGTTACTTGCCATGTTGCCAGGTTTATCCTTTTTACTTTTAGAATTTATAAAAGCTAATTCTGTAGTTTATGGCATAAGAAACAAAAATAATAAAAAATTTCAAAAAAATACTTTTACCAATTGATCTACTTTTTGTCCATTAGAAACATAAGCAAGGTCTTTCAGCAGTATAAAAAAGCTAAATATCTCAGAAAGTAAAGACTATAGGAAAAAGTAATAAATTAAAAGTTTTTACCAAATTAAATTAAAAAAAAATAAAATATCAGATAGAATAAATCCATAATTTGCAAAATGACACAATAAAAGCCACGCGTTTTGGAATTTTACGTCATGCGCACAAAGATAATTGGTAAAATTCGTGCGATGCGCACAAAGAAATCCCGCTAAATAGTACTGTGTTTAGTTGACAGTCGGGGTGGTTAAAGTTTTTAAAATATTAACTTGATTATATTAAACCACACACAAAATGATTACATTGGAAGTGCATGATGTATATTTTTTATCTTTAAATTATACCACATACAATAATTAATTTTTTCTGTGATTATACATAAACTCATAATTCCCAGCAAACTTGTGTTTCTAAACAAAAATTAAATTAAAATTTAACAGGCCTGTGGCTTAACTTACAACGTGTCGCATATGTATGCCTTTTTTAATGGGT
Organism: Listronotus bonariensis; assembly: GCA_014170235.1. Lineage (NCBI taxonomy): Eukaryota > Metazoa > Arthropoda > Insecta > Coleoptera > Curculionidae > Listronotus > Listronotus bonariensis. Next base: position 230,095 of record JACEGR010000413.1, read on the forward strand.
TGCAGTGTAATGTAATCTCTGTTTATCGACAGCTAAGAGAAGAATTCCTGCTTTTCATGTTATTTACCAGAACCCCCTTCACTGACGCGTTTCGCTTGCCTTCCAGGAACTTATCAAAGTGGCTTGGTCACATAGTGACTATAGTAAATAAGACAGAAACCAAGAGTGTTTTTTAAACAACTGTTTTTGTTCTACGGTATAAGATATAATCTGACGATTAATGACAATTGGATCTTTCAGTGATTTCGACATCAAGTTAAACCGAAGTCGGCAAATAAGATACAAAACTATTGGAACTAAATTTCTGCTGTCGGAATAATATACAAAATAAAATAACTGTTTATTGACAGTTAAAAGTTCCCTCTAATGTTAAAATCACTGAGTGATTCCATTCAGTATGGCATCAACGGTCAAAATATATCTTACCATAGAACAACAATAGTTCTTTAATAAAAAATATTTTTCTTGCTTTCTGTGTTATTATACGATATGATGTTGCAAACATTAGATGAGTCTATTAGGATATAAAAACCTACTTCTATTTTTCTGTGCTTATTTAGTCCAAAATTTATGTTTTTACGTTTTATCGCATATGACAGTCCTTACTAAGAATTAGAAATTAAAAATAAGTATTTAGAGGCTCAATGTCACATAATGCACCTGCAATAACCGGAAACAACTAAATACAGTGCATATTTATGTAATATTATTACGTACGAAAATGTATTTTTATAACCTAAAAAATAAAACAGGTATAGTCGACATCGCTCTTATCGTGCGGGTGTATCAAAACCAGACGCATCGCCGATTTTATTGAAATTTGGTTTAAAACCGTTTATCTCAAAACTTCTTTTTTGTGATGAAAGTAAAGGACAAACTGTCCGGCTAATATTCCTGAAATGTTACAATCATATTCGGTACTTATAATCTTTTAAAGCACAAAAACTCACACAAAACAAAAACGTCTGATTGCGGGACCTAAATTTTAATAACGCGATATTTTGTCAATTTTTTTAATATAATTCTAGCACCTGGCAAAACAGCACATATACTATTACATTAGATATTAGATATTAAAAAACTTCTTTCATTTCTTACAAAATTACATTTACTTGTGGAGGCACGTTGAGCATCCGCTAGGAAAACAAGTCAAAGTCAAAATGTCAAACGCTGAAGTAAATAATATTTTGGTGGCCACTGTTTTCCTTAATTTGATTCACCTTTAGACGAGCGATGCCGACTATACAGGATGTCTCTAAAAGGTCTGTAAAAATGCTTTCATAAACTTATTGGACCAAAATACACCGATCTTACGTAATTTACCTTGGTCGAAAAGTTAATCGTTTGCGAGATACGGGGTGTCAAAGTTTTTATTTTATTTTAGATATTTTTAAATAATTTATTTTATTTTTCAATTTTTTTAACTAAATTCGGTATACAAGGTTTTTTAAAGAAGGGAATTAAAAGCTTCTTATATTTTTACTGTTAAATATAGGGGAGCCACCTGCAGCACTTGGCTTTTGTCAAAGTGTCATTACTTTTTTCGCCTCAGTATATTATGATTCTCAGGGCCGGCCTGAGGGGTAAACCGACAAGGCGACTGGCTCAGGCGGCATGTTTAGAGGGGCGGCAAAATGATCCTTTTTAATGTAAAGTTAGTTTTTAAAATTTGAAAATTGAAAAGAAGGGATTTTTTTGTCCTCAAAAATACGTGTGAAGGAAGAAAAGAGGAAAAAAGATCAATTGGGTGAATTAAGAAATAGAGGTGGACACCATTTTTTTTTGCTCATAAATTTTTTCCTAAAATAATTATTAATTTGTTTGTTTGTTTGTTGTAAGGGCGGTAAAATTGTAGCTCGCCTCAGGCGCGCTTTTCCTCGTTCCGGCCCTGATGATTCTAGTGGATAACTGTTATTCTCCCATATTTTTTGCACAAAAAAGGTATCCTTGATAAAAATCGCTACGAGCAACCGTTTCTTAGATATTTTAAATTAAATGTTGTAGTTCACATAAAAAATCCTACATCCCTTTACGTTTTATGTGGGCCACCCAAGTTTATCTAAAAGGTCTGTAAAAACTGGTGCTACAATTTTTTTACGCCAAAATACAAACATTAAACCCCATTTGCCTTAGTTAAAAAAATTGTTCGTTTGCGAGATACAGGGTGTCCACGTAAAAAAATAAATGGAAAATTTGACATCCTGTATCTTATAAACCAACAACCTTTCGACCAAGATAAAATGCAGTAGATCGTTCTATTTTAGCCAAACAAATTTGTGGTAGCATTTTGTATAGACCTTTTGGACACTATCAGGGTGCCTGAAAGCGTGAATGAAAGCAAACTTTTGTAAGAAATAGATTGTTTAATCCGAAATATTTTAAAAACGGTTGCTTGTAGCGATATTTATAAAGTATACCTTTTTTGTAGAAATTGCGAGCAAATAAAAATTCTATACTAAAATTTTAATACTTTGGTGCAAAAAAAGTAATGACACTTTAAACCTTAGCAAAGGATTGCAGGTGGCTTTCTCTACATTTTACGACAAAGATATTAGCATATTTCGATCCTACAAACGGAAAAAACATTTTAATACTGAATTTTATAAAAAAAATATCTTATAATAAATGGAATATTTAAAAATAACTAAATAAAATTAAAACTTTAACAACCTGCATCTCTCAAACGATCAACTTTTCTACTAGGGTAAATTGCATTAGATCGTTGTATTTTGGTCCATAAAATTTGTAGTAGCATTTTGTACAGACCTTTTTAGAGACACCCTGTATAAGAATAAGCCAATGGCTAGGGACACCTGGTAGTTACTTGTTTCTGTAGTTTTTTTGTTTATTTAGTAGCTCTAATTTTTAAATATATTTTGCAGGAAATCCTGTAAATGCAGTAATGGGACTGTTTGTTTTATGGTGGGGCTGGTTAGCATTTAATTCAGGCAGTACTTATGGTCTTAGCGGAGCAAAATGGCAATATGCAGCTCAAGCAGCAGTTATGACTATGATGTCCTCTTTTGGCGGCGGTACAGCAAGTATTTTGTTTAGCATGGCTAAGCTGGGAGGTCGCCTTGATGCTTTGGATATAATCAACGGGATTTTAGGTTCATTAGTTGCTGTAACCGCTGGATGTTTTTATATCAAGGTATGTATAAAAATATTCTTTTTACAAAAGACATCTACAAATGGGGTTTAAGAGAAGAAAAGATTTAAAAAAATATTTTAAAAAAATAATTCTTCATAAAAATGTTTGCTAATATAATCAAATATTATGATTCACAAAGAAAAAAAATAAGATTTTGTCTACATGGTTCTTAAAATCTTTAAAAACGCGACTTTCTTTAAGAGTAAACTAACATTATTTTTAAGCAAAATGTCACTTTTTTTTCTAAGTTGATTTTAGTTAATGTCATAATTTTCATTACAAAAATTAAGTAATAACACAAAAAAAAGAAAGAATAATTTTATTTTAAAAAATCCAGGTATTGCAAATTCAATATGGAAACATGGATTTATCCACTAAAACACTGAATACCTAGTATAATACTTAATACTTTGAAATTTTGCTTTGAAGTACCCGTATATTTCTTTAAATAATATTTTAAAAATATAATACACTTTTTGTACTAAAGACTAAGTCGCTAGAGCAAGACCGGATTAATAGGTGTGGTGGCCCCGAAGCAATGAGCCTGTGAAGGCCCCTGATAGTAAACGTGAATGGATTTCTTTACTCAAAAATAAGTTGAAGAGCAAAAAAAGATCCTTATCAATTTTTAACTAATGGATTTCGATTCTTGCTCCCTCCCTCTCCCAAAGAGATAGCATAGTAAATACACTGCAAGACCACCTTAGGTATTTTGACTTTACCAAAATATGTCTATATCTTTGATCTTAGTCTGCGCACTCTTGGTGCAAAAAATGTATAAAATCTAACCGTTTGCTTTTTTAAAACCTAAAAATGCAATTTATAAGTTTGTGCATATTAGGCAAACTAATAAAAAATGTATACAGGGTGTCCCATGGTTGATGATACCTTAGACTTTTACGGAAAACGGAACATTTTAAATTTTGAAAATTTGGCATCATAGGTAATGGCTTGTAATCTAACGATCTAAAATATTTTTAACAAGACAGCGTTGCTGCTTATACCAAAAACAATATCGACTTTGAAATTTTAACTAAAACACCGTGTATATTTTGCTATTTTTGGATTCGTCAATGCTTTTTCAATATTTTTGCGTAATATTAGCCTATACAATCATTAAATATGAATTTTTTCAGTAGTGTACGAGGTATTTCAAAGAATATGAGTTTTGTTCAGCAGCAAGCAGAGAGTATTCTTATTTTTGAAAATAATATAAAAGAAAAATGTTTTGAAATAAAAATAACTCCTAAATATGCAAACTCGTTCATTTACAAGAAAAAAACCTTAAATTTTTATGCGATAGTGAGCCTTTTCGTGACTTTTCACTGTGTTGACAGTTCTTAAAATTTCTTTGGATATTAAATTCCGAAATAAGTATTTACAAATGTCCAAATTTAAATTTTTAATGTTTTATTATAAAAATTAAAAAAGACGTTTTTTCCTGCAAATGAATAAGTTTGCATATTTTAGAGTTATTAATTTTATTATTATTTTTTAAAATAAGGATACTTTTCTCTTGAACAAGATTTATGTTTTTTAAGATACCTGGTATACTACTGAAAAAAATGAATATCTAATGATTGCTTTTTAGGTTTTGGACCATGAAGAACTTTTTCTAAGGAATAATTTTTTTCGTAAATCAATAATAAAAAAGTTTTCCATGTTGTTCCAGTGGTGCATCATATTTTTTCATCACAAATTTTTATTAAGGATAACTACTAAGTAAAATTAAATTTTTGATCTATTTGTTTTACTGTAATCGCTGTTTGTGGACAATCTGTATAAATAATATAATAAAATTTTACTTTTTTAAAATTATATTTTAAATATTTATTTATACAAGCAATACAAATGGGTATAGGTACCCAATGATTATCCACCTAATGTAATTAAACAAAGTTTCTGACGCTTTGTGTGTAAAAATTGAAATATTATTTTACCTTTGATAGTATGGGCTTTTTAGGCTCATTAAAAAAATACCCTTGACTTCTTTAAACTATGTTTTTGCTATTTTTAAAAATCAAAAAACTATAATAATGCCTCTGAAACAAAAACGTTTATCCGGGAGTAAAAATATCAAAATTTAAATTTAAATTTTTCTAAAATCAAGAAGACGAAATTATTGTTAAAATCAGAATTAACAAAATACTAGTTTATAAAAAATAACAAACAACAAAAGTCGTCAGGGCCGACGGGTAGACTTTTAAATGACTGATTGGATTTTTTTAGTTGTTGACACATTAGTTTTAGTCCCCTTAAAGTTGTATTTAAAAGTAAAGAAAATAGATATTTAATCTATTTAAAAAATACACATAAATTTTAACTTGCAAACGTTTTTTGTGGCTATATAAGAAAATTTTGTATTGTGTATTTTTAAAGTAATTATTTATATACAAACTTTGTGTTTTTGGTAGGTTGGGAAGCACTGCTTATTGGAGCAGTTGGTGCAGTTTTAGTATGCTGTGCTATGCCACTTATTGATTTGGTAAGTGTTGGGTAATAAAAACAAATAACTTTCTTCATACGTCAATACTGCTTTGATTATTTTTTTATTAATCTTTATACCCATAAAATAATAGTACTAAAAGCTGATGTCAGAATCATGAGCAATTTTGTATTTTTGTATACATTGTGAATAAATAAAACTAGCTTTTTACTAGGGAACCTTAGCCAGAGAGAATTTTCCCCCACTCCTTCCAATGACCTTGGCCATGCCTCTTGACCTTGGTGCGCATGCCCCGCCCACTTGACCTTGACCTTGAGATTTGGTCCCGCCCACTTGGCCTTGACCTTGAGATTTGTCCTTGGCCTTGAGATTTAAACTTGGCCTTGAGATTTGTCTTTGTCCTTGAGATTTAAACTTGGCCTTGAGATTTGTTCCCGACTATGTTTAACCTTGATATGTTTGGCCACACCCACTTGTGCGTGAACATTTCCCTATATATAGTAGGAGGAGGAGTCGTTTACTTTCAGTATTCGACAGCGAGTTTAGTGTTATCAGTAAAATGGGTTACGTTTGTGAATGCGGTGTTGTGTTTACACGTGTTTACAATATGAATCGACATAAAAGGGAATCGTGTCGTTTGGAAAGATCTTTAAATGTGCCTGGAGGAAAAAGAATGTGTATGGATGGTGTTACGGTGGCATCAACGCCAAAGATGGAAACTTGTGTTGCATGTAAAATAGATATTCCATCAAATCATAGGTTAGCTCATCAAAGAACATTGCAGCATAGAAATAATGTGTGTGTGCCAGTGTCCCGTAATGTTCAACTGATACAAAGCGCATTTAAAAGCAGAATTGCCACTTACCGCATCAGCAGTGATACCGAGCATCTGGATTATGCGGTATTTTTCAACGAAATTAAGTGCAATGTTTTTAGAGTGATAAACGATGCATTACGGGTGCATCACGCATTAAAAATAAACATGATTTCTGTTGGCTTGTATCTGTTACCATCACAAGATATATTTAGCGAGAAATCCTTCAACACCCCCAACCATATTGTGACAGTTGAAAGTGATTTGGAGGCAGTTTTTAAATCTTTTACCGAGATAATGATGAACCAGTCAACGGAATTTCAGGAAAAAGATTCAGGTATGTTAAAAAACAAATCTAAGTGTAGTAATAAGTTAACTAAAAAATATTTTGTTTTTTGCAGGGTGGGCGCTGCAAAGAATATTATACTTAGAAGTCAACATAAACAAGTATGCACCCGTAGGTGCATCTTCCTACATCAGTTTGCCGCGGTTCATAGAACTAAAACGAGCTGTGATTAATGTTAAGAACAATGATGAAGACTGTTTTGCCTGGGCCATAACATCTGCTCTATTTCCAGCGAGTGGTTCATCCAACCAGACGATATCATATCCGCATTTTTCATCTGTGCTTAATTTAACAGGTTTGGATTTTCCAGTTAAATTGTGTAATATTAAAACATTTGAAGAACATAATAATATATCCGTGAATGTATATGGCCTAGAAACCACATTTGAACATGGTAAAATAAAATATGAAGTTGTAGGTCCACTGAGGTATGCTCCAAAAAAATTATTAAGACATGTAAATTTGCTGCTTATCACAAAAGATTGTCGTATTAAAGATGCGCGTACCCTTTATTGTATACGCGGATTTCGAATCAGTCTTAAAGCCAATTGGAACGGTCACCCCTAATCCTGAAAATTCCTATACCTTGAAAAGCTTCAAACATGAGCCATACTCTTTTGCATACATAATAAAATGTTCTTTTGACGATTCCATTTTCAAACTTGAGCTATATCGTGGTGATGATGCGGCCAAAGTTTTTGTTGACCGATTAGAAAGTGATTTAAGATCTTTGTATAATACCTATATGAAAGACATTAAACCAATGAAACCTTTAACCGCGGTTGAGAAAGAGGAATTTAAAAATGCCCAGTTTTGTGGTATTTGTGAAGACCCCTTTAAAACAGATGATATTAAAGTAAAAGATCATTGTCATATTACGGGTAACAAAAGATTTGGTGCTGCACATTCAATTTGTAATTTAAATTATAAATTACCTAATTTTGTTCCAATAATATTTCATAATTTAAGCGGCTACGATAGCCATTTATTTATAAAAGAATTGTGTAGATATGGGGACAAAATTAATGTTATAGCTCAAAGTAAGGAAACGTATATATCATTTACCAAGAGCATTTACGTTCACAACTATGTTGACAGCAAAAGTGGCACTTTAAAAAGAAAATATTTAAAGTTACGGTTTATTGACAGTTTTAAATTTTTGTCTACATCGTTGGAAAATTTGGGTAATGGTTTGAATATTGACGATTTCCGTGAGACGCGTAAACATTTTCCCAACAATGATCAGTTCAATATGATGCGTAAAAGGGGGTATTTCCCTACAGTTTTATCGATTCAATTGAAAAAATGCGCTACCCAACTCTTCCAACAAAAACTCAGTTTTACGACAATTTACGTGAAGAGCATATCAGTGACGAAAGTTATGAGCGTGCTAAAGAAGTATGGCGCATGTTTGGGTGTAGGAATCTTGGCGATTATTCCGATTTATATCTCAAGTCAGACGTTTTAGTTTTATGCGATGTCTTTGAACAATTCCGCGATTCATGTTTAAATGTGGATAAACTAGATCCTGCGCACTATTATACCCTACCAAGTTTGTCATTCGATTGTATGCTGCGCATGACCAAGATAGAGTTGGAGCTTTTGACCGACATAGATATGGTGCATTTTTTTAAAAAAGTTATACGCGGTGGTATAAGTCAGTGTACAGAAAGGAAGCATATTGCCAATAATTCCTATTTACCACATTTTGATCCTAAAGAACCATCCTCGTTTATTATGTATCTGGATGCTACAAATTTATATGGTCATAGTATGTCTCAAGCATTACCATACGGCGGTTTTACATGGCTGTCAGAACGCGAAATATTAGATTTAAATATTGTGAATATTGATGATGACAGTCCACAAGGTTACATACTGGAAGTGGATGTACATTATCCCAATGAGTTATTCGACGCTCATTCCGATCTTCCTTTTCTAGTCGAAAATATTAAACCACCCACGGACGCGACTTCTTCTTCTTCTTCTTCTTCAAAATTACCCAAATTAATACCAAATTTAAACGATAAAAAAAGTATATTGTTCATTATAGGACTTTGAAACAAGCCATTTCAAACGGTCTTATGGTAATGCAGACACATAGGGTCTTAAAATTTGATCAGAGAAATGGTTAAAGGAATATATCGATCAAAAGAAATGGTTAAAGGAATATATCGATTTTAACACAGAATTGCGAAATAAATCAACTACGAAATTTGCTAAAGATACGTTTAAATTGAAAAATAATGCGATTTTTGGTAAGACAATGGAGAATGTTGATAAAAGAAAGGATATTAAACTGGTTACCCATTGGCAAAATAGTCAAGGTAGAGCAGGAGCAAAAGCTTTAATTGCTCGTCCCAATTTTAACAGTAGCTCCATTTTTACCGAGGATTTCGTTGCTATTCATATGAATAAATTGAAAATAGTTTACGATAAACCAATTTATGCCGGGTTTTCCATTCTAGACATTTCCAAAACAGTAATTTATGATTTCTTTTACAATTTTATTAAATCGAAATTTGGCGATAAGGCTTCATTACTATACACTGACACGGATTCTCTCATTTTAAAAGTTTTTACCGATGATTTTTACAGCGTAATTAGAGAAAATCCCGATAAGTTTGATACATCCAATTATCCGGAAGTTAATAATTTTAATATTTTAAAAAACACATCAGTGGTTGGCCGTATGAAAGATGAATTTCCTTGTGATCCGATAGTCAGCTTCTACGGTACTGGTGCCAAAGCTTATTATGTAAAATCAGTAAACAGCGAATTAAAAAAGCTAAAGGCATAAAAACGGCGGTAATCGAGAAGGAGCTTCAACTGTCGGATTACCAGAAAATCGTTGAACAAGGCGGCCTGATATTCCGAAAAATGAAAACATTTCGGAGTAATTTACACGATGTTTACACGGATGTAATCAACAAAGTGGCCTTATCACATTATGATGATAAACGTTTTATTATTCCGGGTACAACAAAAACTCTACCTTGGGGCCATACAGATATCGAATTTTACCAGACAGATCCCGATGTAAATATACGAATGTTACAGTCTGTGGTGGAAACGTTTCTTACCGATGACAACAATGACGCCGTCGTAGCCGCCGCCGCCGCCGATGATGATAACGAGAGAAATTTACAAAACTTGTTGGCAACTGTAGAAACGTTTCTAACCGATGATATTTAGTTACTGGAAAATCCATATTAGTTTTGTTATACATACAACACCATACTACCACGCATTTTTTTATATTTTGTATTGTAATTTTGTCATTTTTTTACTATAATTTGTTTTACCATAATTTGTTTTACAATAAATTAATTTCACTATAATATAGGGTTCATCATATCTACAAATGCATTTATTTAAAAAAAAATAGTTAAAGAAAATATGATAATCCATATTTTGTTTAATTATTTTCTTGCACACACACACACACACACACAATCCTACATCTTCACCTTGAAAGTCAAGGCCTGTTTTTCGAAGGTTGATGGTGTGTGTATATGCCCAAGATTTAAAAGTGGTTGACCTCGAGACAAGATGAGCTTGGCTTGATGCTTCGAAGGTTGGGGTGGGCGGAGCTTGAAAATGGAGGGGGTGGTGGCTTTAGAATGTAGTGGGGTTTGTGTGTATAAAGATAGGGTATTGATGTACAGATCTTCAGTTTTAAAGCTGCAAGCAGTGTTTAAAGTTTAAAAGTTTTTTCAAGATTCTAAGTATTCCAATATGAGTAGTGGTGGAAAGAATTTAAGTGTGATGCTAGAAGATTTTGAGCTTGGCTCAAAAATCCAAACTTATTTGGCGGAGGAAATATGCAAAGACGGCCCGTTCCCCGATCTGGACCTCTCATTTATTTTGGAAGATGGTCGAGAAGAAGAAGAAATGAACAGAGCCTGCTCTTCCATTCTGAATGAGATCGAAAAAAGCGCTACAGTTTTCGAGGCACAGAATGCGGATGCGGCGGCGGCGGTGGCGGCAACGACAACGGCGCAGGAATCCACTTTCCATCCTGTAACACCAGCAGCAGCGGCATCGCCGAAAGTAAAAATTATTAACGATGTGGTGGTGCGAAGACCGAAAGCGGTGAAGGGGCCAAAGTTGCAGAAGATTTTGGAGACTCCTCGGGTGCAACAACAAAAGTAGCTAATAAGTTTTATCGTAGCCGTGAGGTGCAGGTACCTAGTGTTGACGTTGTTATACCAGTAACTGATGATACCATTTTTGTTGCGCCAGAACGACCCCTGTCGCCCATATTTACGACAAGGGCCATTAAGCGTAAGCGGGTGACCAACAAGGAAGTGATCGGTGGTCCAGAATGGCTTCAAGAAATCGAGTGTAGTCAGCGTCGCACCATGTTTTCATCAATGGTGAAAGTGCGGGATGACATAAAAAAGGAAATTTTTGATAAAGACGAGCGAGTGCGAAAGTGTGAAGCAGAGCTTATTAAATTGCAACAAGAGCTAATGAACTTAAAACTAGATGCTGCAAAGAGTCGTCAGCAACTATCATTATTTAATAAGCTCTGTACACATGACGAGTAAAAAAATTGTAATATTTTGTAAATTTTTGTAATATTTTAGTATTGTCTGTATTTTACCATTTTTCGTGAAATTGAGAAAATATTATAGAAAATTAAGGCGTTCGATTGCATTAGTCATGAAATTCTGTTGCGAAAGCTTCATCATTACGGTTTTAGGGGGTGGCTCTCTCATGGTTTGAGTCATACTTGACTGAACGCAGCCAGCGGGTTTTTGTGGGACCGAAGTGTTCGGGAAGTCGGGATATTGGTTGGGGAGTGCCTCAGGGCTCCGTCTTGGGCCCTATTTTATTTTTGTTATTTATTAACGACCTGACTTTTTGAATATTAGTGGTCAATTTACGCTTTTTGCAGATGACACCACGGTTTTGTGGCACTGTATTGACTCTGTGACATTAAGGGAGACTGTATCCAACGATTTAGGTAAAATTAGGGCCTGGTGTGACTCTAACTTGCTTGTCCTTAACTTTAGTAAAACAAAAATCGTTTCTTTTAAATGCGATATGGAAGGGTTAGTTATTGGTGACTCTGTTGTGGAAAATAGCCCTCATACTAAGTTTTTAGGATTAGATATTGATAGTCAGTTAAGGTTTGATTCGCACATAGTTGGAATAGGAAAAAGGTAGCTTCAGGCTGCTATGCGGTCAAAGTTACTATAAATGAGCTAGGTCCCTCAGTAGGTAGAACAGTATACTACTCGCTCATCGAATCACACCTTAGATATGGAATCTGTTTCTGGGGAATGTCCGCCAATTACCTTATAAATAGTTTGTTTGTTTTGCAGAAGCGAGCAGTTAGATATTTGTGTAGGGCAGGACCTAGGGATCCTTGCAGGCCTCTATTCATAAGTCAAAAAATTTTAACTCTTTACAGTTTATTTATTTTGGAGACTGTTACCCTTATTTATAAATACCGCCATAGTTTGGTTTCCCGCAACGTGTCCTGCACAACTCGCCAGAGTCTTGATTTACCCCTGCCCATACCTACCACGACATTGACAAAGAAGTCTGTTATCTATGAAAGTATCAAAATGTACAACCATTTACCTAAGGAGACAAGAGCTTCTCCTTCACTTCGGCTTTTTAAACACAGGATTAGGAGTATATTGGTTGGTAAAGCTTATTATAGTCTGGACGAGTTTTATAATGATGTTTTGTGACATCTTTTTGTTTATTTTATTTACTTTGTATTTTTGAAATGCTGTGATATTATGATATTTTAACTATTTTAAAGTAAGTAATTTTGTATGTGTTATTTTAATGTGTTTATTTAAATGTTGTTTTTCTGTAATATTTAATTTATGTTGAATTTCAGGTTTATATTTGATTTATGTTAAATACATTTTTTTCAGCTTTGTCAACGAGAACTTGTTCTTTAGACATAATAAAGCATATTTTGACTTTGACTTTGACTTTGCCCACTTTCGTGTCTTTTGGTTATCTTTTTGCCAATAATTTATTAATGATGAATGCCATCATCCTAAACGCATTTTCTTGGCATAACTTATTAATGATGGATGCCATCATCCTAAATGCATTTTTCATCATAACTTATTAATGACGGATGCCATCACATTATCTGCAACACGTGGCCCAATAACGGCCCATTGCCCACTTTCGTGCCTTTTTGATACTTTTTTGCCAATGCCTTTCCATTAAAGACTGTTGGCAATGCCAGTAAATGGCCGGCAAAAATGTTATATGGGTAGTGACAAAAACAAAAATTATTTTATTCTTTTGTCCTCTAACCTTATAATGTTGCCAAATTTTTAAAAAATTTCAAAGTCTACTTTTCGAAAAATCGATCACTGCAGTATGGTACACTCAATGTAATAGATATACAGTAACTGGTAATGAGTTTACAAGATATGATATAATACATTCATTTTAGGCGATTAACCAATTACAAATGGTATTTACGGCGTTTAAATTATGTACCTATTATAACTCAAAAATGTCACCAATTATTACCTATATTAAAACCGTAAAGATTTCGGTTGATCGCGTTACAATAATGATTTCTTTTTCTGCATATCCAATAAACTAAAAATCAATTTTAACATAAGTAATAATATTATGCAGTAAATAGTAAAATTTATTGATCCTACTAATTGTGTTTTACTTACAACTGAAGACTAAGTTTTACATTTAGGTACAAACACTTAAAATTTTCACTAAATTTTTTACTGATTTAAACGGCATACTGTGCAAAACCAGTCTTTAGTCATTGTTTTTCTCAAACAACGCTTTAGTTATGAGTTAAACTTAATATTGTGATAATACATTTTACAATCTTTAAATCTTTTTACATAACAAAAAAGAAACACGTGTTATTTTTATTTATCAAAAAATAATTTTAACATAATAATATTATGCAGTAAATAGTAAAATTTATTGATCCTACTAATTGTGTTTTACTCACAACTGAAGACTAAGTTTTACATTTAGGTACAAACACTTAAAATTGACACTAAATTATTTACTGATTTAAACGGCACTGTGCAAAACCAGTCTTTATCATTGTTTTTCTCAAACAACGCTTTAGTTATGAGTTAAACTTAATATTGGGATAATACATTTTACAATCTTTAAATCTTTTACATAACAAAAAAGAAACACGTGTTATTTTTATTTATTAAATAGCGTCTATTTAACTTAATTTATTGAAAAAATATTTTTGAAAAATGGTGGATTTATGCATTTCAGTTTTTTCAAATTTGCCGCCATACCGCTCTTTACATGACATATTCAAATCGCCTTAGGCTTAGGTTATTAAAAATAAAAGAAAATTGCCAGAAATAAATGGATCCCCCTTAATAAGCAATTATAAAATATGTTGCGAACTTTTTGCTGGTCACTATCATCAATTTTAGGCGTTCAACCAATTATAACCGCGGTAAGAATTGGTGACAATTTTAAAGTATAATACATGAATTGTTCACATAACCGATTGGTAAAAACCGATGTATAATTTGTCTTGGTCATTGCCTAAAATTAATGTGTATTTGAGCAATTACAAATTTAAGTTTGATAATTTTTCAAAGTTTTTAAAACGTAATAATGGTTATTTGGACACCTGTAAAATATATTAAACTGACTTACATACAAGCTTGCATCTCCGAAAGAAACTCTATTAAAAAATATAATACTATAAGCTACAACTTTTACAAAAAATAATTTCTTTGCCTTGACTTTTCACTAAGTAAAAATATATACATGGATATTACGCTCTGCATTAGCTCCTCAAAACTGTCTGTTACAGTTTTCTGTATTTATGTATTATGTTTTTCGTGTTGGGCTTTGTACATATAATTCCAGGGGCGGTCATATCAACTTTCCGAGGGGGCCATACCAACAATAAATGCCCATATTTGCAGTTAGGTGTGTAATTAGTAAAACTTCTAATTTAATTACAAAGGAAGTGGCATACAGAAGGGGAAGAGGCTATGGCCCCCCTTATGACCGCCCCTGTATAATTGTTCATATTTACAATAAACAACTAATATTAGATCTTATTCCTAATTTTCATAAAAATTGACAACTTTAATATACATACATATATTTCTAGCATTACTTACAACCTTTAAGTATTTTATTCGCGTAAAACGTGCAAAATACAGTGCATTTTAATTCAAACTAGCCAACTCGTATAACTCTGTTACATTTCAATTTTTATCTTCATGGGGTCACATGTTGTGTCTAAATATTTACTTGTTTAGTTGTATAAATAGAGTTGGGACACCCTGTATATGGAATTTCAAATGGAAGATATTTTTAAGAATCATTATTTCATTTATTAGTGGGGAGTGAAAATAAGGGAAAGGGGAGGGAGCGATGGACCCCCTGTTGTAATGCCATTGCAGTTCTATGGTAAATTGTTTCCATAATAATTTTGTAAAATCTCAAACATTTTCGTTTGACAATAACAACTGGGTAAAAATTAAATAGCAGGGGTTGATCATTGGTAACTCTTTATTTGGTCTGTTTTTTTATGGTAGTCTGAAACGAAAAAGAACCGATTTTTCTTTGATTTTTAATTGCGTCCTCCATCTTGTCAAGAAACGCTTTTCAACAAATTTTGGCTTGCGAGGCCTATTGTAATAACATGATGAGCCACAAACAAAAGTTATTAAATTTCCAAATAAAAAACAAGATGTATAAAATTATGTATTATAAAAAATAAACTTTAATAATTTTCTTATTAGTAAAGTAGGTTTTTTAACACAATACCATTTGTTTTAATTGAGTCTTATATTATAAATTCAATAAATTAAGAATAAAACAGCTTTTTGTGGGTGTGTGACTTATCATTTAATTACAATAAACCCTTCAGTTGTATTTTTCAATGTACAGTGCGTCTACGTAAGTTTTTCTGCGATAAACATAGAATATGTAAGTTTGTACTTAAGCATTATAAACTGTTCTTATTTTAATAACAGTAAATTTAAAAAGTAAACTTAAAATTGTCCAATGAAATTTTAATTAATGAAATGTGTTACATATTATTAACATAAGACATTTCTACAATATGATTTCGGGCAGATATATACAGGTCGTGGCAGCCTAATGCTATCAATTAAGTTTTTGTCTGTTAAATACTAGAAGGTGGATATTACACAAAGAACGTCTGAATTGAAAGATTTCTTAATACGATGACTCGTCAGTCTTGCATTGTCATTGTTTTAGACCGTCACCTTAATATATAAAATTTAGCAGGTGTGTACATAGTAAAACTTTAATAATATAATAATTATCCTTGGTATAGAGCAGGGATGACGAACCTTTACATATGTATTAACATTTTATTTTTTTTTTTTAATATTTGATTAGGTCAGAGACGTTCCATTTAATAAATTTGTCTAATTCAAAAAATAATAGTCATAAATGCCTAGTTCACACTTTTTCTTGTCAGTGCATAAGGAATTTTGTAATCAGTGATGTGCCTAAAATATTAAGTTGGATTAGCAATCCCTGGTATAGAGCATATTGGAAAGTTGATAATAAAAAGTCGATTATTGGTCAATTAACACATTAACACATTTCCCACCAATTTGGGACACATTGTCACACATATTCTAAGCTTATTATTCTATACATTTTATTATATCCTATAATCAAAAAGTCTTAGAATACACCGCTTCGGTGTTTTAAGACTTACCCTTGTTTCACACTAAGCCGAATTCGCCGGACAGAGTGTTAAAAAATTTTACGAAGCGTTTAAGTTTGCCGACTTTCCGCGTTCTTAACGTGTAAAAGGCCTTATAAAACACCCCATACACACTTTGATTGCGGCGGTCCGTCGCCTGGATTCCTGGCTTCCGCTAATGTGAAAAGGCAGTTAGGGGTCCGGAAAACCCTTCCCAGCGTTTAACGATGTTCACCGTCATAATTTCTAAAGGCAACCGCTAATATCCAATGTCTAACACAAAATACAAACATTTAAGCTAAGCTGCTAACTTATCTGATTTGCACTCCGCGAATCCGCTTTCAATCCTTCAGTCATCGAAAAACGTTTTGGATGCAGAAACGTTACTACGATACATAAGTATTAATGTGCATTATTAATATATTAAAATATAGGTGATTGATTGTATTTTAGTATGCATTATTAAAATCTTATGTTTTGTAAAGTTTTTGAAGAAAATTGAAATTTAAGGGAAAAATTGCGTTATCGGGTTAAAGCGCCCAGAAAAATTTTCCAAGGTGGTGGCACCAATCCATATAAATATTTGTTAATTTTTTTATCATTTTTGTACAAAAAATGTATACGTTATTTGAATTTATATATTGGACAGTTTTTTTATAAAATCGCATTTTAAGTCCAGACATACCAGCATTTTCTAAGTAATAAAATATTCCTTTTTTTTCAGAAAAATTTTAAAATATTCCTAAAAACAGTTTTTACCTGTATTATAAAGTTTATGGGGCTTACAAACACCGTTTGTAATAATTTTACCACATTTTAATAATCACAAAAATGGATTTTTGTTATTATACATACAAAATGCTGGTATGTCTGGACTTAAAATATAATTTTATAAAAAATAGTCCAAGATATCGATTTAAATAAAGTATACCTTTTTTGTACAAAAATGATGAAGGAATTAAACGGTCAAACCAAAATGTCAAGTAAGATGTCTAGAGACTTTAATGGTCGCAGTACTCCTTGAGAACGTCCTTAAACTACCATCAGAGAATTGGATTTAATGTCGGGCATGCGAAGATTGGTGCCACGAAAAATGTGCTGATATGGGAAGAAAAAAACCAGTAAATATGTTATTTATGTTTTACAAATTAAAGTTAATGTCAATATTTATTATATAAATATTTTTAGTAATTTCAAAGTTTATAGTACCCAATAGGAATAGAAATATGTTATGTATGATCCCATTCGTCCCGAAAATTGAGGCGAATCGGATATATCTGCCCGTCATGTTTTTTGTTATTATTTTAAAGAATTTATAAGCAATTTAATTTTTGGAATAATATTGGAAAGCTGTATAGTTACTGATTACTATTTTGTCAATTAAAGTTACATTTATTACAATTTAGTATGATTCCTATATTCTCAAACAATAATTAAATTCGAAAGGTATTTAGGTTATTTTTAAAGTACCGCCATTTTGTATTAGTTGAAGGTATTGACGTGCCTAGCCGCCATTTTGAAAATTTCATCCGTCAATTTTACGCTAAAATATGGTATTTATACAGCGTGTCTACCTAAGTTCGCACCATATGGGAAACTTTTTATTATTGATTTTACAAAAGAAAGTTATTCGTTATAAAAAATTCTGCATGGTCTAAAACCCAAGATGCAATCATCAGATATTATTTATTTGCAGTGGTATACGAGGTAAAAAGTTAATTTTGCTTATGGGGAAAGTACCTTTATTTTCAATTTATCATCAAAAATTACTTACAAATACGCAATTGTAACTATTTACTAAAAAAATAAACTTCAGTTCTCATTGGGAATTTGTTTTTATTATTGATTTTACGAAAAAAGTTTCTTATAAAAATTTTTGCAATGCCTAAAACCTAAAATGCAATTATCAGATATTAATGTTTTGCAATGATATACGATGTATGTCAAAAAATTTGATTTTGCTTAAAAGGAAAGTACTTTTATTTTTAACAATATCGATTTTTTAATAAAAAAAAATGTTTAGAATTTAGAAAACCACTGCAAAAAATTAATATCTGATAATTGAATTTTAGGTTTTAGACCATGCAGAACTTTTTATGAAGAATATTTTTTTTGTAAAATCAATAATAAAAAGTTTCCCATATGGTGCAAACTTAAGTAGACACGTTTAACATATCAGTTTGATATTCTAAAATTTTACTTTTTTAAATTGATCTGTTCAAAAATTAAAGGGGAGGAGACATTAAAGAAATGCACTTGTATAATAATAGTAATTTACGTAACAAGGCATAAAGTGGCACTTTTAAAAAGACACTTTATGCATGTGTTACATACTATATTTTTTCCACGACCGTATAAAAATTTCCCAAAATACCATTTTATACATGTTTTATTTATCTAAATTTAATAATTTTAATTTTTGCAGCACGGCCATAATATTGCAAAAAAATTATAGCGTCCTTATTTTTTATAAGAGAGGCAAGTATCCTCCTCACAACTATGCATTTATGATAAAATTTTAGAAAATGGTATGTACTTACTTTTTGTAGAAATAATACTAAAACAGTTTTTAATTCCTTTCCAATTTCTTCCTTATTTAAATTCATTTACATTAATTTTCAGTAATTTCTATTAAATTTATTTACAAACTGTCAAATTTTTAAAACTAGTGACACATGAACTAAAAGAAATAATGACGAAATTAAAGGTACTGTTACATTGCCTAAATTGATATTTAGGTTTATTGTAGTAGGCATTGAAACAAAACACTTATTTAAAGTGTAAAAAAGCTTCGAAGTGTTAAAAAAGTTAATTTTTTAAACACTTTATGTAGTGTACTAGAATGGAGTACCTTCATGTGAACGATTAAAAAACAGCATTTTTTTAACGGTCGTGGAACAACACTTTTTCTAACTGAATTGCAAGCCTTTATTATAAAGGACCACATTTTAAATCATACAAAGTGAGGCAAATAGGAAAAAATGAACTCCGTGTGTCCCCCACAGCGTGATGCCGTAAGCAATTAGTTGCTTATAGGTTAATCCGGAACTGGGTCGATCGATTAAAAAACAGCATTTTTTTAACGGTCGTGGAACAACACTTTTTCTAACTGAATTGCAAGCCTTTATTATAAAGGACCACATTTTAAATCATACAAAGTGAGGCAAATAGGAAAAAATGAACTCTGTGTGTCCCCCACAGCGTGATGCCGTAAGCAATTAGTTGCTTATAGGTTAATCCGGAACTGGGTCTCGCCTAATATATTAAGTTCTTGCATTTCTGTGTCTTCATCAACAGCATAATTTTTTGGCCTTGGCTTCTTAAAACTTTCGTAATTTATAAAATTTGAGTCAAAACCTTTAAATATTCCTTTAACTGGGTGACAACGTGCTGGAATTTTCATTACACAACAAATAACAGTTTAACATGTCCACTTTTTCATAATTTTCATATTTTTAAACTCTATTTAAATAAACTTTAAATAAAGCAGCAAATTGAATTCACTAACTGATAGAAAGAATAAATTATAGTTATTTGACTTTGACAAGTAGCAACTTTTTTCATGGGCAACTACAGTGGCGCAACTAGTTCCTGGATTTTGGGGGCTTAAGTCCCAGTTTAAAGAATATATATGCCGAAAAACACTAAAATATTTTAAATTCTCAATAAGTTTGGGGAGGCTAATTCCATTTGGGGAAGACTAAGCCCCCACTTTCCCTCTAGCCCCGCCGTTAACTGCGCCCCTGCCTACTAAAACAAAACTAAAAACCCTAATAACTGTCCCAATTTTAAGGATAAGCCGACTATGATTTCCATTAAAAAGTCTTTTATTTTTGCAGCGAAACAAGTTTAAAAATTTTAGTAGGCCAAGGGATTATTCTTAAAAAAGTGCCCTTAAAACGTTAAAACAGATTTAGGAAATTTTAAAAAACACACATTAAATACTTTCAAAACCATCACAAAATAAGAAACGCCCTATATCTGGAATGCTAATAAAGTAAAAGTCGTTATGCACTTTTCGCCATTCACTATCTCTAGAAAATCGTCTTTCTCTCTCGAGTTTTCTCGTTTGAATATGTATGTATTAGTGATGTAATGAATATTCGCATTCACGAATTATAAGTAATGATAGTTTAGAAGCCCTTTATTTAAAAGTCAACATTTGGAGATGAATATTCGCATTCGCATTCGCGAATATCAGAATTCCTACATTCGTTACATCACTAGTATGTGTATATATTTGACAACACTTTTGTGGGCATCCTCGTGGTAAAAATGCATTAAATTACATCTCCTTTATAAAAAAACTAGAACATAACAACTGCGTTCTAAAAATGGAAGTTTATAAATTCTCTATTAACCATTGACTTTTATTTTAATTTTTTGGGAACATCGCCAGTATTGAAGCAACTTTTAAGCATAAAACAAAGAGACGTTATTAAATGATTAAATGTTTTTAATGTCAATAAACCAGAGAATCTTAGAAACTTAAGCAGGCATTTCATGAAACACAAATAATGTTAGGTAGAAAGTAGTTATTCCAGGTATTTTCTAAGGGCTTTTCTTCAAATTCGTCTGTTCTTAAGAGGATGCCGTACACGTTAAATTGAGCTAAAACGCGATTCGCTGCCGTTTTTAAATATTTGTTTTGGAAAAAGTTGTATATACAAAAGATTTTTAAAATGATCCAAAGATTATCGGAAAGTTAATTGAATTTTGGTAATGTTTATAAATTAACACATTAAACTTCACAAAATTACAAAAACGTAAAAATAACCACTTTCCGATAATCTTTGGATCGTTTTAAAAACTTTTCTATGTACAACTTTTTCCAAAACAAATATTTAAAACGGCAGAGAATCGCGTTTTAGCTCAATTTAACGTGTACGGCATCCTCTTAAGGTTAAAATTATGTAGTCAGAGCGCTGCAGTGGCGTAGCTACTATGGGGCTAGGAGGGCAGTGCCCCGGGGCCTCCCATCCCAAGGGCCCCTCGAACTAGTAAATTTTATTAACAAATTTTGAAATCTAAATAAACTTAAATTAAGGATAAGTGAAGCCTATTTTGGAAGCCATTTTGGTTGGTACAAGTAGGTGGCACCCTCCTTTATTTTTGTCCCAGGCATTTGCTTATTTACTTATTAACTCAACTTGGTTATGTGTTTCATTTAAAGAAGGTGAAGACCTTTTTTTTTAGTTGTTGGAGTACGTCGAATTTTTAAATGGCTAGTTTACTTGGAGCCCTACTTCGTTTTTTGCCCCAGGGCCCTTGCTTCTGTAGCTAAGCCACTGGAGCGCTGATGCTAATGTTAACAGAGCAAATATCTATACAAGGAACACAATTTCACTGGTTTATATTGTTGCCAAACAGTTTTGATGTACAGGGTGTCCCACCGGGAACTACTGCGATCGATTTCTCTAAAAGTAGACTTTAATAAATTTTGAAAATTTAAAACATTATAAAGCCCGTGGGGAACATAGGACTAAAATATTTTGACAGTTTTGCAACTTCCGGTTATACCGGAAGTTAATGTAAACTTCCTTATTTTAAATGGAACACCGTAAATATGATTTATTTTTTATATTGTTTATTTTTTTATTATCTTATCCTATAAAAATAAGGGTTAAGTTTGTATAAGGATGTCTATTGCACAAATTTAAAGTTTTTGATATATTTACAATTTTATATTTATCTAGTCTAACAATGCTAGTACGGCTTAGTTCTGCTTTTAGTTGGCCCTGACTGCGAAATGCGGCTAACTTACATCGTACCAAAGACAATTATAGTTTTACTATAGACTCCCAGAACATCGCTAAATTTTTGGTCATCAGTTTGGACGCTGGCTTGGCTGAATTTATGAAGCGGCAAATTATACATACTGTTTAAGTGTGTACTCGATGGATACCCGCTTCATAAATCCACGAAGCGAGCGTCCAAGCTGATGACCAAAAATTAAGCATTGTTCTGGTTGTCTATAGTAAAACTACAATTGTTGTACCTACTCGTACTTAAAGGCATTGTTAGAATAGATAAATAATAAATGGTTAATACACTTCTCCAAGAAATTAACGCACCAGTCTGATTTTTTCTATGTTTCAATGCAAAAATGCTTTAATTTAAATGGCCATTTTATAACTTTTAATAATTAGGTTATTAAATCAATTAAAAAAGGAAAATGTTAAAGAAAGGTGAAGCTTTAACTATGGCGTAACCATTGTTATTTACTGTTAACAATACATTCTACAGGGTGATTAATTTTTTAGCAAAAATAAATAATATTTAATAGCCCTGTGTGATGTGCTTTTAAAGAGAGCAATTAAATTTGTGATGATAAATTATCAGAAACAGGTAAGGGTACGATAAACAACGGTTACGCCAAAAGCTTCACCTTTCCTTAACATTTTCTTTTTTAATTGTCCTAATAACCTTATTATTAAAGAGTTATGGCCGCCTGTATTGAAGCTTATAGAGAAAATCCGGCTGTGCGTTAATTTCTTGGATAAGTGTATTTTGAAAACTATAATTTTGGAATAGACATCCTTATACAATCGTATCCTTATTTTTAATGCCTAATAGAATAAGGTAATAAAAGATACGGGTTTCCAAAAATGACTGTTAAGGTTTTTGTCATCAGTGTTGAATTTAGAAAAAAATTTCCGGGGTGAGTTTAATATTGAAAAAAGGTCTTCAGATGTATAAACCAAACGAACTTCTTACTTTATGCTTTTCTTCTACGAGGAGCCCAACCCCAATTCATATTAAAGGCTTTTGTTTAGAAAGAATTGATGGTTATGTAAAACGATTTAGCTTAGGTATAAAATACTGTATTATATAAAATATGTCTAGAATTTTCCGCAAAATCTAAAAAATAAATAATATATAGAATGTTTTATTTTAAATAAGGAAATTGACATTAACTTCGGGTATATCCAAAAGTGGTAGAACTGTCAAAATATTTAAGTTGTAATGACTTTCTAATGTTCCAAAATTTGCAAGATTTTCCAAGGCCTACTTTTTAAGAAATCGATCACAGCAGTTTCTGGTGGAACACCCTGTATATACATATAGACAATTTTAAGCCGTTAATTATAATTAATATTTTAAATTGTATTAATTAGAGCTCTAATAGCAATTTTGAATGGTTATCATAATTAATCTAATTTAGTAATAACAAATACACGAAATTTTGCCACGTTTTTAAAAATGTACGTATACAGTTTAAGAATTTTGAGCTATTTCCTGTGGATATGCCTTAATCTAAAAACTCTGTATGTTTTAACTTGTGTCCTGCGGACTTCTACATAAAATTGCAGTAGACGTAATAACAGTAATAAAAAGAAAATAGCTAGTAATAGTCTGTCTAAAACTATGGAGGTTTGCTTCCACTCAAGTTCAGTCATTTCTTTTCTTTCTTGTTCGGATATACGAAGTTCTGTTCTTTCTATATTTTGATGTACTCGATGAAGGACTCGCATTATTTGCTTTTCAAATAAATCTGAAAGGAGAAGACGTTTTGAAAAAAGTTATATTAAATTTTTTTCACTTTTACTAATGTCTTTATGTCGGAAACAATTTCTTAAATAAAATATTTAAACTGAAATGGTTATTTAATTTTTTCTTTTCCATATGATGCACTCATGACAGCACAAATAAATTAAAATTAAATTAAAATATACCTTATTTTCTTGAAATTTCTTTCACATTCATAAAAATGAGAAATTATAAGGAAAATGATCTAGGGAATCATATTCTGTATTTTTAGCCATCAATTAAATTTCACCCTGTATATTAGTTCCTGGGCCAGTAATAAATTGGACTTCATGATAAGAACACTTTTAAAACCTTTTAAGGGGAGGTTCTTTTTGACCAGTCTACCACGAATATTCATACCGCTATACATGGAAGCGGCGCTTTCCCCAGCTTGTCAATATTAAATGTTTCAGGTGCCGGACTGGGCGAACGCGTAGCTTTTTTTGTCGGACAAGTTTACCACAATAAAGTTTTTACATGCACTTTTTAAATATTTTGCCACAAATGGTAGGGGTTACAGTCATAAAACCATAAGGTGCAAACTGCGCGTGTGCAGATCGAAAAATTTCAGCAAGAAAACTTTTATGCAAAACTGTTAAAACAGCTTTACGATTTTTGTCACAATGTTTAAAAATTGCCTGTTAAACATCGCTCAGTCCAATACCCGAAACATTTGAGATTGACAGGCTGGGTTAAAGCGCCGCTTTCATATATGACGGTATGAACATTCGTTTTAGACTCATCTAAAGAAACCCCCTCAAAAGGTTTTAAACATGTTCTTATCAGGAAGTCCATTTCATTACTGGCCCTGGAACTTATATACAGGGTGAAATTTAATTGTTGGCTAAAAATACAGAATATGATTCCCTAGCCCATTTTAGAAAGAAATATATATTAACATATCTCCTAAACCTTTTAACTTTTAAGCTACAAGGTGTTAAAGTTTTAGGAAAAAAATCATATTATATATCATAACTATATATATATATATATATATATATATATAGTATATATAAGATTATATAATATATATATATATATATATATATATATATATATATGATATATATATATATATATATATATATATATATGGGACGCCATTGCTTTTTCAAAAATACAAAATCATTTTTTAATCCTCTTTTATTATGCAAAAAATTTGATCCCTTGCCTTTTTTCATCCGATGCAGCGTTCTCGCATAAAAAAAACTAAAAATAATGCACCAGCCTATACTAGTTAAAAATAATTTCGTTATACTAAACATGCATTAAAGACGGTTTTTATTTTTTTACGTGAAAACTGTACGCGTAATATTGCGCAATATAATTGATCGTCTAGGGGACGCCTAATAGACAAGGACCTCAAAGATTGCGCAATGATTAAACAAAAGTTTGAGCGAGTTTAATTTTTAATGCAAAATGTTGCAATTATTGCATCGTGCAGGGTCAATATTGGGCAATAATTTTTAATCTGTGTTCCGTCAGAAAGGAGAATACGTGCGTGCATGCTTGCAAAAATGATAGAAAAAGAGAATGCAAATGTTAAGAAAAAGTTAAAAGTGTTTATCGTCGAACGATAAAACTTTAAATCTTCTAGAGTATTTCCAGTCGCTAGATACCGTACGTAATGTTATTAAACGCTGTTAAAAAGTTGGTATTGCTTTCCTCATGTTTGTTTTTTCTCAATCTATGGCGTGACCACTTCTTATAGCTTTTAAAACTTCTGAAAAGTCCAGTCGTACAATTTTTTTTTAAAGTCTGCCTCCTCAGTTACTATCAAGTGTTCAGGGATATTTTGCGAGTGTATTTTTGTCTTTCTTTTGTACCAATCTTTCGACCAGCGACGTCTTTTTTTTACGTTTAGCTACAAGCAATATCACTACAGCTGCAGCTAAATCTTGTGCGGACATTTCGCTTTATTTACGCATGATTAAACTATCGTCCGACTGAACATGAAAACATTGCACATTTTGTATTATTGGGCAATATAATTGATCGTTTGGATTCAAAGCGGCATTCAATTATATTCCACAATTAAAGATATTGTGCAATGTTATTCTAGATCTAGGGGCCGTCTAAGTCATTATAAAAGAACAGCACACAGTGCCGTATTATCCATTAGGCTGACTAGGCTACAGCCTAGGGCGCCATGAAAAATAGACGCCCGACAGGGAGTAATAGGCGCTAGACAGGGAAGTTTAGATTTTGGGTGACTAATTTCCCTGTGAATAAGGTGCTTTGGAATGAAATAGGCGCGAAAAGGAGGGAATGAGTTTTTTAAAAATTTTATTTCTGGTGGTGAAGTAAGGCAGTAAGGCGCCTGGTACTCAAAATAGGCACTACGGAGGAAAGGACCTTTTTTATTTTGCTTTTCAACATTTTTGATGGTGGAAAATAGGCGCTTCGGGAATTCTAGCCTAGGGCGCCTCAAACAGTTAATACGGCCCTGACGGCACATAATCACGTTTGACAACTTTAATTTTTTAAAATACAACTTGGTTTAAAAATGTTCCTAGCTATATTATGGCTGTGTTAACAAGTTTTGGTTTTATTTAAAATTTATTTTTTATATACAGGGTGTTTCGGGAGGAAAGGGAAATATTTTGGAAACATGTTTAGAAGGCCAAAATAAGAAAAATTAACCCACATGTTTTAATCCGATTCCTAACCGTCTCTGAAATAATCGGTTTTAAAGTTTTTTTTTTGTAAAGTTTTGGAGTAATTAGGATGTGTTGTATTTCTCCAGTTTGTAGGTATTTTATTGGTTGTTAATACCTAATTTAATTGACTGATAGTTTTGACAAGCTTGGTTGTCAGTTTGATTGATTCTGAGCGTTTTGACTCGAAAAGAGAAAAGGTTCCATACGTAATGCCTCACACATTCACTCATGGGAAGTATGCTGCAGCTTGTATTAAAGTTGGTGGGGGTATTTTCAAAAACTAACCAGAACTAGTGGACTTTTTCTGTTTTCCTAGTATTTGTTTATGTTGTTTTTAAAATAAAAAAAGTTACAAAAAACTTTAGAACTGATTATTTCAGAGACGGTTAAGAATCGGATTAAAACATATGAGTTAATTTATCTTATTTTGACCTTCTGAACGTGTTCCCAAAATATATCCCTTTCCTCCCGAAACACCCTGTATTTCACAAAAATACTTTTGTTTTTTCTTTAGAAATTAAGTTTAGTTTTTTTCTGCACTGGCTAAACGACCGCTGGTGGTTTTGCTCAATTACAAGAAGAAAACCGCCGTCTGGTGGTTTTTTATATCTACCTATATGAAAACCGCCGAAAATTATAATTATTTTGTTATTACGGGGGTTTTTACTTTATTTATCGATAGCTTGTAAAAACTATTAAACACCTTCGTAGTAAAGTTAATCTAACCTTAATAATTATTTATTTTGCTGTGCCATAAGCGTTAAATATTTTTGTGGTTTTATTGTTTAATATTGTAGTTGAGTTATTAGAACCCTTTGGAAAAACAAATTTGAGTAGTATAGCAGGATGGGGACAGGCAAATAAAGCCACTATTGTATTTATTTATCGTAACGTTTCGTAGCTGGATTGACACTTTATCAAGGGCCTATAATAAAAAAAAACACATTACAATACTATTTCATTACAAGGACCCAATAATTTACAACACCAAAAAACAGTTTAAAAACATTGTTAGGCAGGAAAGGCGAAGAAATAACTTATCATGACGTCATAGTCAGCATTTAAGTTAGTAATTAGATATAATTTAAAATTCAAAAAAAGTGGAAAATTATTTGTTTGAAAATTAAATTATAAACAAATTAAAATAAAAATTAAAAAAATTGTTTAAAAAATTACCAAGAAAAAAATATAAAAAGAAAAAATGGTGCTGCCTATCCGGAGTCCAACTCGGCACCTATGGCTTACGGGTCAACACTTGTAATCCTGTAGCTATGGGACAACTTAAAATACATGTTTTAAACCACTGAAGAAATATTTATGAATTATTTATCTTGTAAGTTTTTTTCCTTATCCGGAGAATTTTAAAGTTTGTTTCACCCTCAATACATGCATACTTTAATTGGTAATACTTTAGTTTTAGTTCCATGAAACAATCAGTTTTTTTTTGCCGCTAAAATACTCCTGGCTCGACCTCGACAAAATCTTTGTAGGTGTCAAACGTGTCTCCTCATTTTTTTTGGTTTGTTGATTAATAATAATAATAAAAATTAAACAATAAAACAAATAATTAATAAAGTTTGGTTAACTTTAACTATAATTCGGCAGTTTTCAATAGTTATTATAAACAAAACCGCCAGAAGGCGGCATCCACCAATAAAATAATTAAAAACCGTGGGTAATAGCAAATTAATTAAAATTTTCGGCGGATCTCATATACGTAAATAGATAAAACCGCCGCACGGCGGTTTTCATTTTAAAATTGAGCAAAACCGCCGGTGGTTGTTTAGCCAGGGTTTTTTCAGCAAAAAATTGTCTTGCCCATAAGCTATGCTTTTGTTTATAAATGAGATGTTTATTTTTTCATAATATGAATGAATTTGGTCTGAAACTAATACATTTTTTTATTCTGAAGTTAAAGAATTTTGTTTATTACATTTTTTACCTAGATTAAGATTTTTTCTTTTTTAATAAGATGTGTTTTTATTGATAAATATTATTTTTACCACCAAAATAATTGTTTTAATATTTTGCCCGAAGCAGAGTTCGGTAGTATTGGAATACTCTGTATTCAAAACCCTATTCAGAATATTTTTGGCGGGTATAAGAATAATATTTGAATACTCTGTGTGTTTTTTGGTCATTATTTGGGATTCTGGATTGTAAATACCGTTTTTAAAACATATTATTCGAATACTTGCTTTGTTTTACTTATATTTTGTTACTCAAATTCTGTATTCGAATCCTGGTATTGAAGTCCCGGTATTCGAATCGAGTTTTCTAATAAGGTAAAATGCAACAACAAAGAAATTTGTGTCTATTTTTGGTAGGGACCTTTTTTCTTCTTTTTTTTTGGTCCTTAAGAAATAATTATGAATCCTGAATCCTGATATTCAGATACAACGGCATTTGAATACTTTTTTCTTTTTACCTGAATCATCAGTATTCGAATACTTTTTAAAATACAGTTCTAAAGCAAAATTAACAAAATGATTCTTTGCTGAATTTTACTTTCTGATTAATGGTACTGATGATGATTGGCTAAATCTTGCACGAAATGCAAATCTTTTTAATTTGTTAAATAAAGAAGACTAAAATTATTACAAAGAGACAATAACATTTTTATGCCAATATTACCTGTATATATTTATTTTGTACTTATGTACTACGTATATTCAGTAAAAATGGACCTTATTTACCTGCTTACCTAAATCATCGTTTCTAGATTTAGCTCCGAACCTGGGGGATCTTTGAGTTCGCTGCTGCAAACAGCATCCATCTTCTGGGGTTTGTTTTTCGGGCCAGGGCCACTGACAATCTAATCTGGTGCCAGTTCTTGGATTAATTTCCTAAAAACATACGGCTTTTATAACATCAGTGCCGTCAAGATTGTGTTCTAGGATGAAAACATATACAGAGTGTAATTTAATTGATGGCTAAAAATACAGGGTACGATTCCTTAGCTTATTTTAGGATGAAAAGTTCATATAAACATATGTCCTAAACCTACTAACTTTTAACCTACAGGGTATTTTAAGAAAAACTCGTTTTTTTTCATTCATCATTACTTTCAAACTATAATGTAGATTTTGTCATGATATTTGGTACAAACCTACTGCGCACCAATGGGATTTTTTAACATAGAGCATTAAAAAAATATGGTACGACATTGCTTTTTCCAAAAATAAAAACGATTTTTTAAATCTTCATTTATTTTACAACAAATTTAATCCTGACATTTTTTCGTACAATACACTGTTTTCGCATAAAAAACTAAAAATAGGACACCAGCCTACTAGTTAGTATTTTTGCTGCACTAATGCATTAAAAACGGTTTTTATTTTTTTACGATAAAACGGTCCGTTTGACAAAAAAAAGTTTAGGTGATTAAATTTGTTGTAAAATAAATAGGAGTTTTAAAAATAATTAAAAAAAGCAATAGCGTATCATATTTTGTTAAAAATCTCCAGTGTACATCTCGTACGGACGCCACTGGTGACAATATTTAAAAAACTTTTACATCCAAAGAAGCCTATTAATGCTTGGTATGCTTGTTTTAAATTTAATGAAAATATCTTGAAGAGTTTTAAAGTAATGATAAGAAAAAGATATTTCTATTAAAACTTGGACACCTTGTAGCTCAAAAAGTTAGGACGTTTAGGGCATATGTTCATATGAACTTTTAAAATAAGCTAAGGAATCATACTTTGTATTTTTAGTCATTAATTAAATTATACCCTGTATAAAAAAGGGAAAACAGAGCACAACTAAAAGAAGCCCTTCTTGTTTTAACGTAGGAAATAATAATATAATTTGACTAGTACCTTTGCATCCGTTATACAAAATATATTTTAACTAATGCACTATGGTTTCTGGGAGCCTATTTTCTGGCCAAAATTAATAAATGCGTTTAATTAAAAAACTTACAAGTAAAAATTGGTTTTTCGCAAATCAATAATAATAAATAATATTAAAAAACTAAACTTTCACCTTTACACGATATACAAGGTGTCAAAGAGAAAAATAAAACCAGTTTATTTGGATAATTTTTGATACATTTTAAATATTTTGATTAAACTTTTTATTTAGGGGTTTTTTGACATGAACAATTTAAATTTGATAATATTTTTTTGTATAAGCTAGAGGGCGCTACCTACAATACTTTACATTTCTATAAAAATATACAACTTTTTTGTTCTACTCTGTATGTACTTTCTAAGTTAACATATAAATTCACTATGCTTTTTACACAAAAAAGGTATATTTTATAATAATGGCTCTAAGCAAAAGTCCGACATTAAACCATTCGTATATGATGTGGCAGTTGTAGTTTCTGTTGTACTAAACAATTTTAGGACAAATATTTCGAAAAGTGTTGCTTATAGCGATTCTTACAAAGTACACCTTGTTTGTGTACAAAGTATAGGATACTAAATTGGTATACTTAGATGGTACATACAGGGTAGCACAAAAAGCTTGCTACTTTTTAGAGAAATTCCAAGTAGTGTAGGTATCGCCCTCCTGCTTCCACTAAGCAAGTTACTCAATACTTGATCTTAAAAGCTAATGTCAAAAAACTGTTAGATACCGTGTTTTATTACAATATTTAAAACGTATAAACACTCATCGAAATAAATTAAAACATATTTTTTTACTTTGATGCCCTATATTTTTGTCATTACCAACTTTTGGATATAGGTCTTTGGTTAGATCTTAATAATTTGGCATAAGGAATCTATGATTTCTCGGTAAATTATTAATTACCGGGCACCCTGTATATTACAGTTGTATGAAAGGACCATATCGAATAATGTATGGTATTGCTGCTTGTTTAAATTTGATTCTAAATCTAAAATAAGCTTCAACGCTTCTTCGACACGGTATTTTAAATTTCTTAATTAGATGAGTTGATGTTTATTTCGATCTTTTAATTTAGGTAATTAAATATTTTTAGAAACTTTTCGTTTTTATCGCCATCCTACAACCACAATTTTAAAAGGTGTTCTTAATTAAAATAACGCATATCTGTAAAAATATATATTTTTGCCAGGGTAGCAAATAATCGCAAGTAAATAATGTAAAATAATATATTGCCGCCAAATGCAGCCTTTTTTTCTCAACCTTCCAGAAATTAAATATTTTAAAAAATTATTAGTAAAAGAGCCAATTAGAAAACTGATTTTATTTGAAACGAACAGAATTAGGTAATTCTATCAAAAACATATATATTTTTTTAAAACACACTTAGTAGTTAATAAAAAAATATATTTTCTTTAAAAATATGCTTTATACAAAACAGATTAGCACCACTCTTACCACGTTTGGCGTCACTTAACGATTTATTTACAGCTACTGATTTATATGTAAGAAGTACTAAATTCAGCTTCCTGTATCCCAAGAAAAAGAACAAATCAAGAATAAACACACTATTTATCTAAACAATGATGTATCTGCTTTTCACGTAAACAAGCAAAATTATTTTTTTATCAATTTGAAAAAATGGATTTTGGCCTCAAAACTGGGTCGCAGAAACCATAGTGTAATGTAACAAAACAGAAATTATTATTACATTTTTATAAACTACAGCTCAATTCAACTGCAACTGGGAATATTTTTGGTAAATTTCAAATCATTATTGTTCCTAAATAAAACATTAAAAAAATGCGGTTTTAACCGTTTTGTAGAAAGACTTTTAAAAAAAGGTTGCGATTCCAATTGAACTAAAGTTTTTCTTGTCTTTATCCTACAGGGTGCAAAGAAAAAGTCCTATTGTTTACAAAAATTGTCAAGAGCGAATTTTTTGTTTTTTAATTATACAGTGTGGACGTAAATAGTCCCTTCCTGCTAACTTTTGTACTCCTAATTTTTTTAAAATAAAATTTAGGTGTGACTAATGGGAAGATATAAACCACTTTTTGACGTAAAAATTATAGTTGCAACAATTAAGATGACGTATGGACGCCATCTTGGGAAAAAAATTAAATGGAAAGGGGAGTCTTTTAAAAAATATTTTTTTGTTCAGTTCTTTATAATCCTAAAATATAAAGTCAATACCTTCACCTACTACAAAATGGCGGTACTGTAAAAATTACCTAAATACCTGATTTGGATGTCCATATAAGTTAGATATACATAACTACAAGCTCTTTTAAATATCTTTTTATTGGTGATGCTGATAGTAATATACAGGGTTAGACAAAAAGTACTTTTTTATAATGCACCCTGTATATTTAATTTCAATTAAAAAGATCTTCAAAAGAGCTTTGAAAAATACCATTTTAAGTACATCTAGTCAGTTTCGGCAATATGGCCATCCAAATTAGAAATTTAGGTATTATCAAAGACAATTATAGTTTTAGTATAATTGTCTTTGATATTATTTAAAGTACCGCCTTTTTGTAAAAAGTGAAGATATTGACTTCATATTCTAGGGTTATAAAGTACTAACCAGGAGCTTTAAAAGCCCCAACACCGCTCTTTCCATTTATTCTTTATCCTACGATGGCGCTCATCCGCCATCTTGATTGTTTCAACCATCATTTTTACGTCAAAAACTAGTTTATATGCTCCCCCAGCCATACCCAAATTTTATAAGGAAACAATTAAAAGTTTAAAAATAAGCAGGAGAGGGGGACCATTTACGTCCACATTGTATAGTGTTATTCAGTAGACCATTCCAAAATAACAAGTTTCTCAGATTTTTGATATCTACTTCATTTTTCAGGATATTAAGTTTTTTTTAAATTGTATATTTTTTGAAATTGTCCCTCCTGTATTTAACCAGGTCCGACGAAAGAACGTTAAAGGTGGTACAAATTACCGGAGCCCGGACTCATTGGGGAGGGGCGCGGGATGAAAAACCTAAAAATAATGTTAAGGGATAGACAAGAATAGACTTTTTAATAGGCTTTTGTAGTAGTCTCTGCACAATATTACATATAAACTGCTATTTTTGATTTTTTTGCTTAAGCGTAATTTTTCAAAAGAAGTAGAACCTTGGAGGAAGTGAGGATTTTTTTTGGTCTTTTTACGTACAATCTTTTTATGGTTTTTTTCTAAAGTACGCTTGTTTTTTAAGGGGGCGGAACTTTGACTTGTTTAGGGGGATAGTTTATCACAGGGGTCATTTTTTAGATAATTTAAAATATTCATTAGTACCCCTTTAAAACTCTAGAACAATTTTTCTTCGAAAACAAAAAAATTAACGCGTCAGTAACGTCGCAAATGTAGTTAAATTTTATTTTGGTAAATAATGACTTCTTAAAGTTTCTGTGAGCACCACATATTCTGTATTTAGGATTTAATTTGATTTTTTTACAACTTTTAAAACATATGGACATATATCTTGAAACGGTTTTTTACTTTAGCAAAAAAGTCATCAATGGCGTAGATATAATTATTTTCTGAATGCCCTTTTTACTTACCAGAGGATCATCGCATCGCCGTAATGATTTGTAATTCGGGTTATTTTAGGGTATTTATCGGTTAGCTTAAAACACATGTTAACATTTTTTTCTATATCTTAGTATTTAAAAAAATATGTACAGGGTGTTTTAAAAATCATGGCTTCCATATTTGTATTCTTTTTAGGGAAAGCAGGGTATTAATCCTTAAAAAGTGATTTTACGGAGAAAGTTCAAATAAACTTATGTTCTGACTGTCTTGGCTTTTAATATACAAGATGATAAACTTTAAAAACATAACTCTTTTCTTTATATAATATCTGGGATACCACTCTAAATTTTTTAATGACATTTGGTACACAGCCACTAGACCAAGGAGCATGGACAAGGGGAGAGAAGCAGTTGATTTACCCCCACCAATTAAGAAATGGCACACACCTGCGACTGGTGATTGTGTTCAGCGACCAAAAGAGCTCGTCAAAGTTTTATTTTATTCTTGCTTAACGTTGGTAAAAAGGACGTGCTTGGTTAAAAGTATGGATTTATTTAGAATTTTTGTTTCAGTACGCACTTTTTACGTAACATTTTTGTGTCTGAATCAATACTATCAGCCAAATATCTTGCGAACTTTCACCGGTTTGATGGTTAACTTAACACAGCGGGATTACTCGTCATGCGCATGGGAGGTTGTTTTTCCGGCTTGCTATTGGCTGTTATAAATGTCAAAACTCTTGACTTTCACATGTTCAATATGGATGATGTTTTGTGATTGTTGTGGCTGTATATTTGTTTTGTGTTTTATTCGGTTTGATTTTACGTGTGACCTGTGTTATAGATATAAATTATTGAAACAAAATTTGTGGAAATTTATGGGTTTTTTTAATAAATTATTTTTTAAATTATTTACGTTGTTTTTTTGAATAAAAACACAGTAACACTTTATCTAGGATTTATTTATGTAACAAAACATTATATACATTAATATTTTATATACATCCGTAAAATATATTTAATGAATATATTGCTGGAGGTAAAAGCACAATGAACCAATAGAGGATTTCTGTGTGCGTCACTCTCTATTTAAAAAATTGTTTGAACTGTGAAAGTCAGACAAATGATCAGTTTAAAAAGTATTAATAGTGATAAAAATTATACTAAAGCGAAAAATAAAAAGGCCTAAAGCCTAAATACTTAAAAAACTTAATAACTGACCCAGTTAAGATACAAACCAAGATATAGAGTGTGTCTACTTAAGTCCGTACCATAAGGCAAATATTTTATTAATTTTACGAAAAAATTTAACCATTCGATATTAATTGTTTTCAGTGGTAGGTATATGAAATATCTTAAAAAATATAAATTTATGTTAAGAGGAAAGTACACTTATTTTTGTCAATATTGAAAATTTGTGGAAAAAAGATGATTAGTTTTTTTCTGCAATAACGAGCATTTTTCAGCTTCTTTTACAAAAGTATTTTTTTCAAAATAAGTATCCAGTAATGTGGAAACTTAAATTTTTATTGTTAATTAAAACCTACAATCCTATCTGCTTCCTTATACCTAAAAAAACAAGTATGTAGATATCGAATAAAATGGACCAAGCACAGTGGCCTATGGAAACTGAAATCCTACTACGCTTTTCTTAGTATAAGTAGGTAATATTAACTTATAGACTATAATACGTTTCAACTAAATAGGATCAACATAAATCTAAAATTTATTTGGTTGGTAAGTTTGAGCATGCTATTTTCATATATTTCTTAAAATTATACACTTCTTTTACATTTAGTACCATTTTTTATGCTAAATAAGTAATCTCGCAATAAAAGTTTAGTTTTCAAGAAATAATTCTATTTAGATTTTTATTTTCAGTTCTCATTTTCCTAAAATTTATACCTATACATTTTTCCACATTAACCTATTCCAATCTAAGAAAAAATAGTCTTCTACCAAATAGATTTTAATACACCATTAGCACTAAATTACCAATATTTTAGTCATTAAAATATTAATAAATTTCAGTATTAACCACATTTAACACTTTTTATTAATGTTTTATGTATATTTACTCAATAAATCAATGTGTTTGAATATACCGCCGATTTTGACATTGGGAGTGCGTATGGGCATGCCCTGCCATCCCGTAGACCCTTTCTTCAAATTGTGCCACTTTTTGAAACGGCGATTGATCCTCTATCCTTGTCTATTCTCTTTGCACTAGACATTAATAGGCATTTTTTGATGTAAAATATCTTTTTCATTTCTTTCAGGGGCGTTCAAACAGGATATAAATAAAAAAACTAAAGAAAAATAGTACGCCACTGTTTTTTTAAAGCAAAAATTATTTTTAAAAATTTTCATTTACTTTTAAACAAATTTTATATATTGTGTTTCTTTTGTCAATTAATGTTTTTTTCTTAATAAAGTATGAAACATGTTTCCACATGTTTATATAGGTATCATGAGGTATCTGGTTAAAGATGTCTTTTTGTCCCTTGAAGACTCTCTTATATAATTTGGTATTTTAAAAGTAAGACAAAATATTAAAAATGTGAGTTCTTCCGTCCTATAAAATATTTAACCTTGCGACTTTTATCAAAACACCAAAAATGTTTCTTTTCTCAATTTTCACATTATGGCCATATTATTATGAACATGCGGGGAAATACTTCATATTTTATTAGGTGAATCGTATTAGTCGGACAAAAAAATAATAATTTAAATCCCGATCGAACCTCACTAAAAAATTAAAAATGAATTTTACAATTAAAAGTGGTAATACACATTTTGTAAAAAATATATATTTTATAAGTTTACAGCCCTGTATCTTATAAGTTAAGACAGTCAGAACACAAGTTTATTTGAACTTTCTTCCCTAAAAAAAAAACAAAAATGAACATGTGAAAGCCATGATTTTTGAAACATGCTGTTTTTTCAAAAAACACTTAGAAATAAAATAATGTTAACGTATGTTCTAGGCTAACCGAATATAAAATAACCTGTATTACAAATCATTATTGCAATGCGATGATTATCTTGTAAGTAAAAGCATTCAGAAAAAAATATACCTACGCCATTGATAATTTTTCTTCCTAAAGTAAAAAACCGTCCTGAGATAAATTATGTCCATATATTTTATTAAAAATTGTAAAAAACAACAGTTTTAAAAGGAAGCTTATAAACAATTAAAATTATCTAAAAAAATGGATTCCTGTTGATAAACTGTTAAATACAGGAAGAATAATATTAAAAAAGAACAATTTAAAAAAAATGAAAATGGAGCAGATACCAAAAATCTGATATATTCGTTTTTTGGAATAGTCTACTGAATAACACCATAAAGGATGTCTCTAACAGGTGTGTACAAATGCTACCTTAAATTAAAATAGCCATCTTTTTCTAAAAAGTTTTCCTACCAAACAGTAAAAACCGCATTGTGTTAATATATTTTATTTAAAGAATAATAACGATTTGAAATTTACCAAAAAAATCCCAGTTGCAGTTAAATTGAGCAGCAGTTTATTTTGGTAATTACACCAGGGCTCCTGTTCTCGAGTCGTGAGAATAATCACATCAATGAAACTTTGGATGCGGTTCTCTTAAAATTTGATTTGACTGTATTCTTAAAAGTCGTGGAAATAATCACATCGTTCAAAAGGAGGAGAAATTGCATATTGGTTTCAAGCAGTAGAAGCATTTTTACATTGGGAGAAGCCTGCGCATAGTAAGGATTTTTGGTTGTTTACATATTGTTTAACCTCAAAAATTAAGTTTAAATATTGTTAATATTTCGTGTGCCTTTTGTGAAAATACAAAATTCATTTATGATTTTTTACTAATTAAAAAAATATATTTAGATCGAACGCATCCTTGCGCTGTATTGAAGATTTCGGAAGTACTTTTAACTCTAGAAGATAAAGCCAATACCTTTACTCACCACAAAATGGCGGTACTGAAATTACCTAAACACCTCATTTGGAAGGCCTTTTTTCCAAAACTAATAGGTTAAACGTACTCAATGTGGTATTTTTTTAAAGTTCTTTTTAAGATCTTTTAAATGTTAATATAATACAGGGTGCTTCATTAAAAAAATATGCTTTTTTTCTATCCTGTTTATTATCACCAGTATCACCACAAAATGGCAGTATTTTAAAAATTATCTAAATACTTCATTTGGATGGACTTATTTTCAAAACTAATAATCACTTAATGTGGTATTTTCTTAAAGCTCTTTTTAAAGTTTTGTTTAATGATACTATAATATATAGGGTGCTTCATTAAAAAATATATGCTTTTTTACTACCAGTTTATCACCAGTATCACCATCAAAAGATCTTTAAAATAGCATTAGGAAAACACTACATTAGGTACATCTAACTTTATTAGTATTGGAAATATATGGCCATCAAATCAGGTATTTATTAAATTTTAAAGTACCGCCATTTTGTATTAGGTGAAGGTGTTGACTTTATATTCTAGGGTTAAAAAG
The DNA here is from genome assembly GCA_014170235.1 of Listronotus bonariensis. Classification (NCBI taxonomy): domain Eukaryota; kingdom Metazoa; phylum Arthropoda; class Insecta; order Coleoptera; family Curculionidae; genus Listronotus; species Listronotus bonariensis. The sequence goes on from JACEGR010000413.1 coordinate 268,625, forward strand.
TACTCCTCAGAAACTTTAAAATGATGTGCGACGTGACCCGCCTTTTCTTTTAACTTTTTTTTAAAGATGGCACCCAGCAGCCATTTTAAAATTTTCATCTGTCAATTTTACTCCAAAATGTAGTAATTATGCATCAATTTTATATCCCAAAGTTTTATTTTTTAAAATCGATCCGTTCCAAAAATGTAAGGGTGTTAGGGGGATTAGAGAACACTGTATACAGTGTATACACGGTTGGTCTTAACTCTACCCTAAACTTTTTATTTCTATTATTAAAAAAAAGTGCTTTATAAACACGTTTGCTTCATCTGACATAAAAGATACTTTCATAGGAATCGCTATTTTTTGATAAAGTATTTAAATAAAGAGCATGAAAAAGTAATCGAATAGGTCTAATAAACTTTTTAGTTACAACCATGTATGTAATGGTAACATTTCCGACTTTTTAAAAGTTTGAAAGAATCACTTTTTTGGCTTTTACTTTTATTCCATAGGAGGAAAGTTAACTGTCCTTTCGTGGGCCAAAAATAAAATGCCTTATGCCTGTGCATAAGAGGACGTGTAATTAGATTGGTTTAAAACATTACAGACGGACATGCAAAACTGTCACACGTGGTTAGTTCTGGTTAATTTTTTTAAACAAATTTAAAAAAATAACCAACCAAAACTAACCACAACAATGTCAATCAATTAAATTACACGTTCCTGTGCTTTTACTGTAGTCTCTCTTTTAAAGGGTAAATTTTACCCTAAAGTTGTCGATTCTGAATGCAGCCCTGATGTTTGAGCATATTTATTAAGTCCAGAGGCAGCTTTGCCTTACGAACAACGTACGGCAGAAAACAAAACAGTAGGTGTAGTACCTTTTTCTCTTGCGATCCTAACTTTATGGAATCACCGCGAAAGTGCACTCTTTGAAATAAAAAAGGATTTTTAAAATCGCTTCACAATTGATAGAGTAATCCAATGATCTGAAAAATAAATATGGATGAATGCAGCGAAAATCATAATAACCCCTACTTGGGCACTGCGCAGTCCCCTTGTGGGCATGCGCAGTAAACATTTACTGACTAGCGAAAAACAAACAACAGGACCGGGTTTAACATTTTGTATATAATTTATTTATAAAGAAAATATACCAAGTATAATTTTGTTTTTCGGTATACATATTTAAATATTTTATTTTAAGTCTGTATTCGTCTTTCATAGTAGATTAGATTAAGATTAGGAGGTGGATTGCATATCCTCTAACACTGCAACCTGCTCAGGTTTATTGTGTGTCCTCCGTCCATAGGTTAGAGCACGCTATCCAAGCCGGTCTGTTTAATCAGACTCCACAAGCTTGAAACTGGCCCCTTGGTATATCTTGCCGCTTTAGGTTTTTCTTCACCCAGCCTTGCAAAACGCAGTCTTTCATAGTAGTCCATAAAAAGTAAACCGGTTTTATATTGGGGACTATTTTTTGTTGTATAATTTTTATTTTTCGGTCGTATCGCCGATTTTATTGAAATTTAGCAAACGAGAGTGCTTAGAAGCACTGATCTCAATTTAAATTACGTTTTTTTGCTAAAACACCTTATTTTTGATTTATGAGGACCCACTTTGACTCAACCTCAAACCTGCACGGAATTTTTTTCCGCATTATTATCTTCCCTCTTAACAGTACCTTGACACAACAAAACTGAATGGTTGGTATTTTATCATAAAAGCAATTAGTTTTGGTATAACTTGTATATGTATAATAAATCTCAATTCATAAACTGATATTTCGCTCCCGTTGCTGTAGCAGTTGTCGTTCAGTTAAATTTGGCGTGTAATGCCATTGCAATTGTTTATTTTTGGGGTTAGGGGCAAACTAACCTCATATTTGTAATTGACACACAAAAAAAAACGCGAAATAAACAAATATTAAAATTGTTAATGGACACAATCTAACGTATGCCAATTTGTAATATTAAGAAGCAACTTTTTTAAGCATTACATTACATCAGCTCTAGTAATTTTTTCTACTTTTGAAATACGCCACTTCGTGAAATTGTCGACGAAATTGCTTATGCCTACGTGTTATAACTTGAAAATATGTCAAATTATTTTGATTAAACTGCCATATTTTATTTTGTGTGGTTATAAATGCATCAGTCAAATGCTAATACAGGGTGTCCGACTATATTTTAACCCATTTTGACCGCGAATAATTTTAGAACGAATAAAATTATCAAAATGCGGTGTTCGCAGAAAGCCTTAGATTTTTTTAATATTTCTTTTTATAACCTTGCCATTTGGTTGTGACATTTATTTCTTACAGAACCGGCAATTTTCGTATATAGGGCAAGTTTGTTATTTTAAATGGAACGCCATGTATATTTTTCTATAATCCTTAAATACAATTTTTCCCGTTTAAAAAAAATTAACCCAAACCATGACTATTTTAAAAATATATAATAAAGAGTATTATTTGAAACAGAAAATTTGCTACTTAGTCATTATTTAGTTTTGGTTATGCAAAACTTAAATTAAACAAAAGTTAAAAAACACCAAGAATTACTTACAACGCACAAATGAAACACCAAATACCAAATAACTATACCTGATAACGGTCGACCGTAGATGGGAGATTGATTTGGGCGGCCGACGGCGTCAATTTTACCTGGATTTTACGATCGGGAAATCCCAAATTATAAATTAAATTAGGATGAGTGTGGTCCTGTCACTGTATAGGTAAACGTTTTCAGTGTTGCAACCACTATATTTATTAAAATACTGCAAATTTTGCAAATTGTTGCCAACACTATATTGGGTTATAAATAAAAAATGCCAACTTTTATAAGAACTACGCATGTGCAGAGGTGGACAGCAATTCTTCCAGTGTGGGGTAAAAATTTCGTGCGCAGGTCTATTGAAAATATATGGGGATCATTTTCTATTAGCAATCCTTTTAATTTTTAGATCATTGGAGTAATCGCGTAACATACAAAAATAAAAACATATGGACGAATTGATATCCTTCTTTTGAAGTCGGTTAAAATACGTTAATATGATCTATGGCCACCATCTTATTATTTATTAACAATATGTATGGATATGCCATTAGAAAAAAAATGTCTAGAACTAAAATATAAAATAAAATGGGGGGTAATTCTACTCTCTCTCGGAAAATACATACAAAATTTAAGTTATGAAATGTAAGTAATTTATTTAAGAAAGGCAATAGCTAAACGACCGCCGGTGGGTTTTGCTCAATTATAAAAAAGAAAACCGCCGTCGGGAGGTTGTATTTAC